>JAHWFP010003443.1:0-39544 GCA_023313725.1 Lithobius niger
TAAAAGTTGTTTGATCCCAGTCTAACACCGAGTTTCTCTAGACATTCCCATACCTTACTCCTCTATACACTTCGGTTTTTTTTTTGGGGGGGGGGAACATTCTCAGTACTTCTCCACTTTCTCCTCCCCTGTTCTTCTTTTTCTTTCTTCCACATTCGAGTCGGAACTCATTATTGGGAAGAGACGATTTAAAACGTTCTTCCTCCTGCTTTTCTATAAGGTCTCCAAGAAGTTGGTCGCCTGATACACCCCCCACCACCACCCCAACCCCATCCAGATCCCTGAAGTCACCCCCCACGCCCAACATTCTCCAGCCCTTACAATGCTTCATTGATTGGATCTTGGTCTTCTTTGACAATAGACGAACACAGTGCATTGCACTTCGATTACCAGCGAAAACTAGCCGGACCGCCGCTCACAATACATCCTGGGGCATTTCACCAAAAAGATAAAGATTCCGCCTTTAGATACGTTTTCGGCTGTGGGAATTTTGTGTCTGTTTGGTTGAGCTCCGGTGGGGGTTGAGGACGGGGTGGGGGAACTTGTGCTTCGGCTTTTCAGATGTTTTAACACTTCGTTTCCTTCGGGTTGGTATATAGAGACCGGTCGTTTTTTACTTGCATGGGGCTGCTTGAAGAACATTACATGGGGTTAGGAACTTTACTCGAACCTAAACAAACTTTTCAATTGATACAATCGAAGAGATTTTTTTTATCTAAATGTAGGAATGTGAGTTAAAAAAAAGTAGTGATGGCAAAAAAAAAACCCTGTTATTTCTCCCCGGCACAGTAGGTTAGATAAATTTATCTGTTATTTCTAGGTTAATCGTAACGTTGGGAAAGGTGTGGTGAGTTGCAGCATCAGAATAAAAGGTATCACAAAATGCAATTAAATTTAATGATACGACATTATTTTAATGTGATGTCATGCGAAATCATCCAGTTTCCCTTCATTTTGTTATCATCCATTTGGTGCTTTATCGTTGTCTAGGACAACATTAAAAAATGAATTTGCTTCAGCTTCTCCGTAACAGATTTTTGAAGAATGTTCCAATGTGGTAATTCTAGAGCTTCTGAGCGCATTCGTGCACTCGTAAACCCATTAAACCTTTAAAACCTTTAAAAATGTCAGGGCAGGAATCCAAATTAATGAAAAATAAATAAAGTCAGACGCAAACCTATTTTTTGTTGAATTTTAGGCTTAAAGGTACATTCATCCCAATTGGCTTTCCCGCATAGCTCAGTTTTGGAACGTTACTTAAGACGCGTGTAAATGTTGCAAACGCATTTCTATTTTTTCCCTCGTGAGAATTCGTTTTGCTACATTCACTCTAACCTACGTCAATGTTTGCAAAACCTATTTCCCGCAGGATTCCCAAATATAGTGTGATACGTCCTTTTAAATGTCAGGATGCCTGAGTGGGGAATTGAACCTTCGACGCCCTAGCCAGACGTGTCAGTATGGTTAAGCGGAAGGCTTTGGCATTTGGTCTCAAGGGTAGAGGATTCAGTTTTACGCTCAGGCATTTTGGAAGGATATTGCAATATGGTATTTCAGGTGATCGTGAACAATTTTGTACACTCATAAACCCTTTATACCTTTAAAACCTTTCAAAATTACATGACAGGTGTGGGTTCCGCTAGGGATAAATAAATCAACATATGCAAAACTATTTTTTTTTTAAATTTGCACTTAAATGTCACAATGTCTCAAAGATGAATTGAACCTTCGACGCCTGAGTGTAATGGTAGAATACCTACCTCACAGCCATACTGACACGGCAGACACGAGTCAGTATGTTTGAAGAAGTACGACTTTCGTAATTGGATCCAAGGGTTCAGTTCTCAGTCCAGACATTCTGACATCTGAGTCAAAAGGCAACATAATTAGGTGTACATTTTGTATTTACTTAACCTTTTAAAACTTGCGTTCTAAGCAGGACGTAATTGCGGGCAATTTCTAGGTAATGCAACCGTAACAGCAATTTTTTTTTCTCTTAAGAATTGTTCACAGGAGCCTGGTCTTTTCTTTCCCTTTAAAGAAGGAGGACTTCACACACAATATTTTCGTTCTTCCAAGTCAACAGTGTCAGTTTTCATTCCCAAGTTTCACACCTTTAACCGCCCTGTCATCTCTACGGAAGTTTTAATCCGATTATTATTTTTAATGCTACGAAGCCCATTTAACTTAATAGAAGTGTCAAGAATAAAGTTCGACAGGCGCTTCCGACCAAAGGGAGTCAGACTTGTCTGGGGAAGAGGTAGGAGAAGAAGTATTACTTCCGTTAAAAAACTGTGTTTTAGAACTTATACATGTAGTAACTTTATTATTATTAACTTTAGGATGTGGTTGGTTAAACACAACACACATAGTCTACATAAAATGAGAAAGGACAAACTTTGAGTAATAAATAGTTGATTGCAGTTGTTTTATTCGAAGCTGAAATTCTGACTTCTACCTAAAAATCTACTATTTACCAAAAAGAAAAACTACAACTACATATAATGAGAATTATATAAGTACAGATGCAAATCTATTTACGTTGCCTTTTGGACGTATATGTCAGACTGCCTGAGCGGGGAACCGAATCTACGACCTTCGAAACCAAAGGGAAAGTCCTACCGCTGAGCCGTACTTGACACGGCCTCAGGCAGTCTATAAGTGTAAAAGACACCTGTTTTTATATAACCGTTCTCGAGCCCTGGCTTTACATCTTATTTAATCATCAGAATTATAACATCAGCACTAAATAAGAAACACTAATGAGCACAATGTCAATGTTCACACTTCTAACTGCAAATAAAAAAATTATTGGAACATTAATACTTTGCTCTAGTCGTTGATAAAACCCTTCAAACTGGTGACGTACACCCAGAAGAGACCTTTTTAGAATCCTGTATTTCCACAAGTCAGTTACAGGATTCGTTCTCATGTCTCAATGGACCATAAGCCAAGCCTGTGCCGAAAACCGTAATACAACTCACTGTTAAGCGATGTGCCTAGTTATTTTATTATACTGTGCAGGAACGGCTATTAATATAATTTTGTTCCAGAACGAGCTGGTTTTTTAGCGCCCCCTTCGTTTTTGGGCACACATCCCTCCCTCTCTTCTTTTTTGGTTTTTTAACCTTATTTTTAGTTTTGGCGCCCAAACTCTAAACATGACCACAGGAAATTTACCGGAGTACTAAGTACTGAGTATTAAACACGTAATTTTTATACACTCTGTATACAATTTTGGAAGTCATTTATCTCAAAAAGCAGAAAGTTAAAAAACACTTTAGATATTAAATATACAAACAGAGTGGCCATCAAGTGTTGGTAAAAATTCGAAATCACGACGTTTCGGTTCCTAGGTCGGAACCGTTTTCAGGTGAAGGGTTTAAAACATGTTAAACAACTTAAAAATAAAAATTAATAAAATAATATAACAGCAGAGCTGGGTCATGGATATAAAACTTACAAGTCATAAGGATTTAAGGTCCATGCTAAAAACCAAAATCAAATAAAATAAAAGTCAGCACAATTCGAAAGAATGTGCCAACAGTCACACCTAACTCACCCAGAACTCCCTCCCCCCAAGTCTGCTGGTCGAATGATGAGAGAACTCGGTCGGCTATGATTTAAATAGTGGGTCCCTGAAGTTTGATTGGTGGAAATGTGTTGATGCCAGCGTCATTGCATAACTTAATGTAGTTTTGTAGGTGATTGGCTGTAGGTATTAAGTGATTATGAACAGGTGGTTTGGTGAAATGAATACAAAGTGTTTCCAAGTTTTTGAGTGTTTTGGTGTTGGGAATTTGAAATAAAATTTTTTTTGCGAAATTTCGGGTTTATGCCCTGTTTTTTGAAAGTGTTGAACCAGTGAGTTTTCTTGTTTCATTAATTTAAAGTTTGATTTGTGGGAACTAAGACGTTTACATATTTCCTGTTTCCTTTGGCCTACATAGGTGGATGTGCATTCAGAATGGGCACAAGGTATGCTATAAATGGTGTCTTTCGTAAATTTGGCTGGAATATTGTAGAATTGGTATGGGGGGGGGGGGCGGAGGCTGAAGTTGGCTGTGAAGAGCACGGCTACTTTTACTAAAAATGCGTACATTATCAGTGTATACCTTCTTGCGAAGTGGTTCAGTAACTCCTATGTAAGGGGCAACAAGAAATCCGGGTTTATGTTGTTGTCACGTACGAAAGATAGTTATTTTTTCAAACGGTACGGATCGTTCGAGCTGAAGCAATAAACTGGGAATGGGGCCCGGGGGGGGGGGGGGGGCCCAACAGGGGGGAAAGTCGGGGGTTTGGGGATAAGGCTTCGGTACCATTACGCAAATGATTACGCATTGCTGACCCACAAGGTAAGTTTTTTTTTGTGATGATAGAAGAAAAGGAGGAAGGGAGAGGGAAGGTAGAGGACGGGAGGAAAAGGGGGAGTATTCCAAGATACAAAATTGCCTGTCACATTCACGTTCGGACCACACATACCGAAAACTGGTAAACAACCACGGGCGAAACAAAACCCCGGACGAAGCCGGGTAAAACTGCTAGTAGATTATAAAGTTAATTAAATGTCGCGTTCACCTTCCTCCAAATCTACTTGGGGGAAGATTAGGGCTTAATGGCGCATCAACAGCGTGCCTTCGAGGTGCACTGGTGATAAATGCGACTACGGATATCTCTCATATTGCTTTGTTTCGGAGCTGCTTCGCACGCAAAGCATTAGAAGAGGCGTTAATAGACACAGCTACCGCCAGGGCCTCGCGTAGGCTTGGCAGAGGGACAATGCGATAATTAGTTAACTTGCTAATCTACGCACGGAAACGATGCAAAATACATGGCGCATTATCTTTTTGGGGTAAGGAAGGATAATGCATTTAAAAAGTCGAGTTAAAAGTTGGATCCAGACTTAGACCAAAGCGCAATGTCACAAAGTATTCTGAATCAGATGAATAAATACAGATTAAAACCAATTTTCGTTATCTTTTGGGCTAATTGTCAGACTGCCTGCGCCGAAATTAATCCTCAAATTGCAGAAAACCTGCAGAAAAATGTCAAAAACAATCAGCAGTTATTTGGCCGTTTTCTGAATACTTGAATCTGAGATTTTCTGCTGATTTGAATCTTGAGTTGGTTTTTTTTTTTTTTGCACATTTGAATTTTGAGTTTTTCTGCAGATTTGAATCTTGAGTTTTTCTGCAGACTTCCTGTATCCTCCTACATAAAATAAAAGTAAGTACCACGTTTTGTTTTTGTGTAAGGGGGTAGGCCGCAGGGGAATCCGGAGGCAGGAGGCTGTCGGCGCCCTTTTTATTACATACTGCCCACTACAGTATTTCGCTCAGGTATGTGGGAACTGGCTAGACCGGCGTATGTTACGCCGGGGGTACAGCTAGTAATAATATAATAATAATACAAATTTAACCACAAGAGTGGTTGGGAGCTAGAAGGGCTTAGAAGCAACTTATACTAGTCCTAGTAAATCGTGTAAGGATTACACAATTTAAAATGTAAATCAAGGTTTAAGAACAAAATTAGGCCTCTTCAGAAATTTTCGGACACTAGTTCCACCCAATAAAAATCTAAAACGGTCGACTGAGCGCGCCTGTACAGTCTCCTCCGGAAGGGCATTCCAAGCTCGGACCACCCTTACACTGAAAAAGCCCTTCCTGCATTTCAGCCTCGTAGACTGAACGGCCAATTTGTGCGAATGACCTCTAGTGGCCGAGTAGGGACAAGGGTCGAAAAATGGAAGTTCGATTGGTGTAAAGCCGCAGAACAATTTCGAGGGTCAGAATGAGATCGGCACATAGCCTGCGTAATTCAAGAGACTCTAGTCCATTTGCTCTGGACAGATTCCAGTTCGTCAATGTCACCTAGCAGTGATGGTGACCACACCGGGCAGGCATACTCGAGGATCGGTCTCACGAACAATTTAAAGGCCCAAATTTTGATTTTCACGTTTAAAGCAGCGGTTGACAATAGCGAGTATCCTAAACGCTTTAGCTATAATTTGGGTACAGTGTAAGGAAGATTTTAACTTAGAGGTTAAGTTAGTGCAATTTTTGCTCCCTTACCGGGTGGTTCAAAAAATGACAATTTCTATGGAGAGGCGTCTAAAAAACAGCTGGACTGAAAAAAAAATTGTAGGTAACTTGTACGTGACGACAGACTGCAGAAATTGTGCAGATTTTATCATCAGCTTGGTGAGTGAAAATCAGATTGCAGAAATTCCGCATATTTCTTCTTCACCAAGCTAGGATTGAACAACAAACTGCAGCAATTCTGCAGATGGTAGCTTCACCTTGCTGAGAAGGAACAACAGACCACAGAAATTATGTAGGATTGTGCCGTTTTTCTGCAGAAACTCAATTCTTCTGCAGATTTTCTGAAGAATTTCTGACCACTCACTCGTGCTAACACGGTCTATTTGAAAGGAAACAGACATATGCAGCATATAACGCGTAATATATATACAGTATGTTTCAGAAGTCCTGAACCAGGTAGGCCTATACCATATAGGCCTATGGTATACTACACCCAGAGGAAAGTCCTGGGTTCGAGTCCTGGGTACTGCCATTAGGTGCATATTTTTCTCATAGCCAAGCTGATTTCCACACCTTAGGCCTAATAGGCGCACATCGTATATATAGGCCTACACTGTATAGGCCTATACCATATGGACCTACCTGGTTCAGGACTTCTGAGACATAATGTATAATTAAACCCTTTCCGGTTGCCATTGTTGGAGGCTTGTGGCTGCACCTTCACATCATGTGAATCGAAAGAAAAACTCAATAAAGTGTGAAATCAAGTACAACCAGGACGAAAAGCCAAACGGGCTCGAATAATAAACACAGACGCAAACCAGTTTTCGCCGCCTTTTGTGGCCGTGGCAGTATCGCTGAGCGGTAGGGCTTCAGTCGCTGAGGTCGAGAGATCAGTTCCCCCTCAGGCAGTTTGACATTTACGTTGAAAGTCTTCACTGTCTTTATTCGCCAACAAGAGATCCCATTTGACTTTCCTCCCTCTTTATGCGTATATACTCGTGGATGAACACGTATTTCGGTTCTGTTTAGGGATGGCATGATACAAAATTTTTTTTATCCCGATAACATTTTAAAAATTATCGCGATAATCGATAATGTCTCGATAAAATATTTTGAGTCTGGTGTGTGACACTCACCATTTGGCCAGCGGACGTAAAATGCACTTGCCATTGTCCATTGCTTCGTCATCATGTAGAAACAATTTAGCAGTTGTGCTGCTCTTAATGATCAAATAATGTTGGCATTAAAGGAACTCCCCAAACAGCTAAACAGTAGCAACAGTATTGCACACTTGGTTGGAGAGCTCTTGTAAGGGCATGGTTACGCAACCACTCGCTTTTGCATTCTCGCAGCTAACAGCTAGAAATCACCTCAAATTCCAACATGGCGGCGGTTTTATGTCTACCGCCTCGCAACGAAAACAGCAAATAACGTGAGTTTGGAAGCGATTGGGAAAATTGTTTCGTCATGAGGAATTGTTTATATTATTGGCACGGATTATAAGACTGCAAGTATTTACTCGAACGATGTCGGATTTAGCTAATCCATTTAGCGTTGTTACCATGGCAATGTCACCTTTGCCATCGCAATTGAGTTCTAGCTGCGAGAATGCAAAGGCGAGTCGCTGGGTAAACGCTCCCTAATTCCTCCCACGATGCCGCAAACTGCTTATTTCTAGCTAGTATACGGTTTCCGAGATATGACAATTTAAGCATCGGGGTTTGCACGATAATTAGATAAATCAGAAAAAGTGCGATACGATAATCGACGACATTTTTTATCGAAATATTATCAAATTGTCGATTATTGTGCCACTCCTAGTTCTGTTAATTTTACAATTTTTTAAATAATTTAAATTTTTATTTCATGGCAATGGACCGCTGCATGGTAATTATTATGTTTTACGTTATTATTATTATTTTTTTTTTGTAGCGGGATAAACAGGAATCTAAGGCGACTACACACTCGCTTAAGAAGCCTAAAAATACCGCCAAACCAATAATACCATTTCCTTCCTCAATATAACTAACTGTACGACAGTAAGCTAGGCCTGCTTCACAAAACGTCACATCGCCAGAAGTATGAGTCTAAATCCTCCACGACTGTGACTTTTAAACTCATGATCTCTGAGTTTCTTCCCGTTTGTTGGCTGGGGTGGCGGAGAATGAGGGGAGGGAGGGGAGGGGGAGAGGGTGGTGGTCATGAAGTTGGCTAGGAAACAGACTGTCTGCTTCCAAATCTCATCGCCGCTGTAATACCTCGTCAAGAAAGCGGCCTTGAAAGACAGACCCGTTTTGGCAACACACTCCGCTGGCTTCCTAATGGGATTTAGGCGGGAAGGTGACGAAGGCAGGTACGTATAACGGGCAAAAGCTAAAGGGAGAAAGACGGACTGGCCTTCGTGGAAAACGGAAAACAAAAACTGGATAACAGAACTCATTATGCAATCAACTATAAGGGAATGGATGGGATTGTGTTTTGGGACTGGCAAGAAACATCTCATTATACGTGTAAAGATATGATGCACGTGTCTGCAGTCGGGGATATTGGGGAGGGGGAGATTGTGGCTTAATGGCGCGTCGACAGCCAGATCATGAGCGCCAGCCTCAGTCACAGTGCATTGGCCTAAGATGCCACTGCACCACACACATTACAGAGGTGTTAACTGAACCCCAAATCTAAATCTTATCGTATATCTGTACCTCCTGCGAAAAATTGAAAGACCCCGGACAGGAGGACAGAATCATCGCCCAATTGATGCACTATGTCTCGCGGAAGTTGGAAACGGCGACGAACACCATCAAGATGGTGACAATCAACAAGAACGTGACGGACCGTGATGGCCAGCGACACCAATGACATTCAGGAGTGATAGCCGCTATTCAAAAGGAAGCAATGAGTAAGGTTGGTGTGACCAATATAGAAACGGGCTAACAACACCGCTTCCCGGCGACTACGGCGATAAGCCGAGTGCCATTCATGGAGAGTGCCTTTAATAGCCTGCTACTTATTGCCCGAAACTTATGGGGTGGAGACAATAATGGTGGAGTGGGCACGGCTGGTACGCAGCTCAATTCTAACTACGACAGAACACGTGTAACATGGGCAAAACCTCAAAACCTGAAGGGAGACAGATTCCATACATTCACACATCATAATAAAAAACTATCGTTGTTAATAGATAGTGCTTTTGTTTGATTTATTTGATTCAAGTGTTGTAACAAATCCAGGCGGACATTGGTTTCCCGCAAGACGTATTAGGGAAAAATGTTTTATTTTCAAAACTCAACGTAATCTACACCAGCACACTATAAAAAATACACGTTGGCACTGTTAAAAAATATACGAAATATTCCAAATGCCATCAATATGTTACCACCACAAAATTGCACACTCACACACGTACACACACCTGCCTTGACAAAATTTGTAGTAGTGAACATTTTCCACATTTAGGGCTCAAGTATATTTAGGGCAACAGCCCAGACATCTAGGTTTATCTAAGTGATGTTTTTTTTTTTTCAACGTACATAACTTTTCAACAAAACTAGAAGCCTTGACCAGACTGTCCTTAATAAATTCTTAGCCCTAAATACCTGTACCAATTACCCTGTTCTCGAAGACTGGGTAAGTTGCACAAAAATATGTCAAAAACCTATCGCCATTATGCAACACTGCCTTGTCTGAAATTTTTCCATGACAGCTGTGAGTGCAATTTTGCGATGAGTGCTGTAAGTAGCACTTGAAATATTTTATATACAGTTTAACTTTGTCGTACACGTCTTTTTTATAGCATTCTGATGAAAACTCCCTTGATTTTGAAGATTAAAAAGTTTTTTTTTTATTATTAAATAAATACGGATGCAAACCTATTTACGTTGCCTTTTGGACGTAAATGTCAAGCTGCCTGAGCGGGGAATCGAACCCACGACCTTTGCAATCAAAGGCCGGTGTCCTAACTGCTCAGCCATACTGACCTGGCCAAATCAGCGGCTGAGGCCGTGTCAGCATGGCTGATCGGTTAGGACTCCGGCCTTTGATTTCAAAGGTCTTGGGTTCGATTCCCCATTCAGGCAGTCTGACATTTAAGTCCAAAAGGCAACGTAAATAGGTTTGAATCCTTATCAAGCCCAATTGGCTTTCTTTCCCGTTTACATTTTTTTAATATGTCTTGAGGGAAACCAGAACTGGATTTGTTTTATTACATTCTGTCCTCCTGCACGAAGAAGTGTTGTTTGGATACAATTCAACACGGAAAAAATAGGGACTCGAAAACCCTGAAACGAAACGATACAGTGGTGTTGTGTTACTAGCGCACGTGCTCCGAGCGCACCGTGTTTCTAGCGCACAGGCAGAATAAACCGTGTTTCTAGCACACAGGCAGAATGATCCCACACCCGGAGTTTCACGATTGCTTGCGTCATACGCTTCAGGACTAGAGAAATCTCGTTATATACAATAGCGCGAGAAACACGCCTCCCCCCCCCCCCCCCCAGTCGGTGTTTCATACTTATCTGCTTAGGGCAAATAAAAAAGTCCCTTGTTTAACAGATTATCAGCAATGTAATAACTTCATCAAAATAACTTTAACAACAGTTTATTAAAAGAAAAAATTCACAAGTTAAAATACAAACTTTGTACTATACACGTTAGGCATCATGTAATTTAGTATAGTGTATTCTTTATATATTCGTAAACGTAATTCTACAGTGAAAGTAACGAACAGGTTTCAGCTGAATATTAACTAGACTTAACAATGACCGACACGAAATACAGACAAAGAATTCACGAAGTGGATAAAAACAACGTCATGTTGTGGAGTTTTTGACATGCGAGCGGTCCTGTGCGCTCGATACACGGTTCGTCATGATTGCGTGCGCTCGAACATACGAGGTTTGCTTGTGCGCTCGTAACACGTGTGCTCGTACCACGGAACCGATACAGTACAGTCGATACAGAAAGCTCACCTTTCAGCGAACCAAACTAATTCGACGCATAAATTCAGCTTTATTCAAGCAGACAAACAAACCATGATGGGGAAGCAATCCCCTCTTTGTTGTATTAGCCGTCGCTTAATTTCACAACACCATGTAAAAGTTAGGCTCATGCAAAGCCTCCTAAACATTGATTTAAATTTTAGACAGCCGAGTTAACTTTCCCGATGTGTTGCTGAGTTTATAGGTTTCGAAATTCACCATGTACACGCCAAAAGAGATTAATGTCGAATGATGGATATTCGACATTATGCGCTTAACACGTGAAACTTTAATGTATACGGTTCAGCTATAATTCATAGGCGAACATGAAATCGTACTATGGTCGTTTACTATAGAGAGAGAGGTATGTGCATCTGTAACCACGATGTTCATTAGGAAGTTGTTAAAGTTCGCCATAAAATTTCTGAATCGGCAGCCATGAGAAACGCATGCTGTCCTCATATTTACATGAAACAGTGCATGGAGAGGATTGTTTATCTATTGTTTAGACAGTGGGGTGTCTCTCTGACTCACACAAGGGTAAAGGGATAACGCCGCTAAAATTAATTAAGTGGTTCTCAGGTGTTGTGATAAAAAAAAGTTGACGCGAGCGGGCGGTGTTTTTTTTTAATGTTTTATTCGTGATTTTTCAGGTGCGGGCGATGGCTTTTTTGTTTATCAAACGAAATGAAATCCGTAGCTTACATTTTGTTGTGTAGTATAATATCTATGGTTTAATTCCAGGTTCAGCGTACAAATGTTATTCATTTGAAAAAAGTCATTCTTTAGACGCAATTTTTTAGACCCTAAGATTTGTGACGAGGCAATCACGTGAATGGAGCAAAGAGCTCATGTGGCCATCGGCTCCAGAAAATGTTTGGTGAAAGTGTTGATGCGTGATTCGGAATTTTATTTTTTAGACACTCATAAAAAAAACGTTTCATGCGCTAAGAAAAATCCAATGCGTGCGCTCCCGAGAACCACTTTATTAACTTTTAGCCGCCTAAATGAAGATACACAATGGGGGCAAACATTGCGAACAGGGAACGATGACAAGTTAGCAGCAACAATGGCGAAATTGTTCCCGTAACAACAACATAAGGCCGCGAATTTACAACGGTTCTTTGGAGTGGACCAATATGCCAATTCGACACTATCAGGATTGCTGCTAACTTTCTATTAAATTAATATCAAAAGACGAAAAAAAACTGAGGCCAGTGTGGTCTGCCCGAAATCTAGACGTCCAACTCAGGACAAACATCTAGATTTGGGGGTTTGTTTAACATCTCTTTGATGTGTGGCGCAGTGGCAATTAACCTGGACCACTGCACCGTGACTGAGGTTGGCGCTGATGACCTAGCTGTCGACAAGCCATTAAGCTCCACCCCCCTCCCTTTAATCTTTAGGGAATGTATTAGCACAACAGCCATCATCATACAATGAGTATAGCTTAGTTTCGGATGTCAAGGCCTTTATAGAGACTTGAATTTCGTTGAAATGACGAAGGCTAAGCTGGATTCAATCCAGTGAAATGTGCAACGTTACTAACACACCTTTGTGCCTGAGCCAGCTCTCTACGTAATAACAAAATACTTTTATGAATAATTAACTCAAAAAGCCATAAAATGCACATCACAAATAAAAACATTAAAACATACAACGTTTCGGAACCCAGGTAGAACCATTCTCAAGCAATAAAAGAAAACAAGCTTCGTTAGGCAAAAAAAAAATGTAAAAATCACTGAACAGTGACTGAGTCTGTGCTGTAATGTCATTCAAAGTGCAGAATTTGTTTGTTTCATTATAAGTTGTGTTTTTTTCCCATCGTGTTAGCCTAAGGCCCCGTTTATAGAGTTGATTTTGACGCGTACGCGTGACGTTTTCCGCTTGAAATAAGAGCTTTTTCCCGTGCTCAACGCGTAAGCGCGAGCATTTACAGTTGTGAAGCAGATGAAGCAACGCGATCGTTTTGGTGTTTTCAAGCGCCAAGCGAATACCAATCTGGTGTTGGTTTTCAAGCGTCACACGACGCTCGCATGCTTAGTTGTTGCATGCTGGGATAGGAAAATGGCGGCATCAACGTATTCCAACGAGGTTGCAATAAGAGGAAAACCTGGTTGGCTTAAATGCTAAAAAGAAAAAAAAAACCGGTCAAATATCTTAATTGCGTCGAATCTTGCCGTTGTGGAAAGGTGAAGTTGTGAAACAGCATAGTTGGATCGAAGTAACGGTCAGAATACGAGCAAAGTAAATCGTACATGATTTATAAACGGAACAGCGTGGGAGCGGACACTTCTCTACCGTGGTGACGTCACAGACGGGTGGACCGACTGTGCGCGTGAGTAGGTGATAACGCGTGTGTCGCACGTCAAGCGAAGTGTTGGTGCTCACTGCTTTGAATTTATAAACGTGCCGTACGTTTAAAATGAACTTGTAAAAATCCTTTTTGGGAATAAATATTACAATTATTCTGCTACACAAATTTACATCGAAACAAAATTTAAAACTTAAGCAATTACAAGTGTTCATAATAATGATAAAACACTTTTATGAGAAAAATTGTTTTAGAAACAAACAAAAAATACAGAAAAAGACTTAAAACACAAAGAACAGTAGCTTGTTGTCTATGTTCACAACAAACAAATTTGGAGAAAGACAGCCAGACTACTAGACCCCAAAAATTTTGTCGTACATTCTTATAATTAGTTGTGGGACTTAGATAAAATTGGTACAATAAAAAAAGGAAATCAAAGCCTAGTTATTGGGTCTAGGCTACCGATACAAGTTTGTGATTTTTGGTGATATTCTATTTTGGCAAGTTCTACTTTGAAAAATGCTTGTAATTGTTGTGTTTAAAATTGTTTTCTTATTGTTTTTTTTTTTTTTCGTGTTTCTGATTTCTATGAAAACAAACGGAAAAAGATGAAAAACTCTTTGTAAGTTTCATTTAATAATACTTTTTGTTAAAAACCCCACCACACACGCGCAACGATTCATGGTGGGCACTGTACTGCTGAAGTTTTAAATAAAAAAAAATTTAAACACCTCCTGCATTTCGAATGGCATTGATGCACTCACTCAGCCAAGTTTTCGACGGTTTTTACTTTTTTTTTTTAAATTTGATTTCAGAAACCCGCATTGTTAGCAAATTATTGGTTAATGATACGGAATTAGAATTGGGGTAGACAGAGCACCCTCCTTGTTCCGGATTTACTAAGCTTTATATATCAGGCCTAAAACTAATGACAAGGCAACAGAGCGATTATGAGAGGAATCGCGGCTGGTTCCTAATTTAGATTAATCGACTAAGCACAAAGCCCTTGTTTCTTGTTTCTTTAATAAGAGTCTAAAAGGCCTCAAAGCCGAAAGTACTTTTTATTACTTATAAGAATCGAGTTTTCATTTTAAAGTGGCATACCTTCATAACAAGATTCCTGTCATTATTTCTCAATATTTCGTATAAGGTACAGTTAACAAGAGTTTATTACTTACTTAACATTGATTTCTGGCACAGTGGCAACCCGGACCACTACATTGTGACTGAGGTTGGTTCTAATGACCTAGCTGTCGACGTGCCACTACTTAACGCCCCCCCCCCCCCCCACAATCCATTGCTAATACTAAAACTCCATTTTAAAATGTGTCGTTTATGATATTTTTCTGTTAAGTATTGTGTATATTTCGACCATCCCATGCATAGTTTGGAGGGCTTCGATGTTGAATCGACTTTCGGTCGTTGATCGAGACGTACCATCGCTTCCGGTTTATGACGACAGTTTTGGCGTTCACGCTGACGCGTGCTCCTCGTTTCTATCGCACGCGCAACGTTGAGTCACGTGACGAAGCGAGCGGAAATGTCGTTGTAGTGTAAAGGTGCTATAGTTTGTTCCACATTATGTTTTCAGAAAACTGACTGGAAGACGACTCGTTTCCTTGCATTAAGAGTGCAAAAACATGTGGATATCACACTTGTAGACTCAATAAAGTTACTGTTAGAGTTTACGCATGGGATGATGATTGATTTTTTTGCGCTTGTAGTGGAAGAAAACGTGGCGTCATACAGTCATTTTTCTGAAAACATAATCTGGAACAAAGTATAAATCTAGCAAAACGGTACGACGGCAACGTGCGTGGGGTGAGAACCACACGTCGAGGTTATAGGGCAAGATGGAATGCAACTTTAATTTATACCTTTCGAACACTTGGGGGGGGGGGGGTTATGGAGGCTTAATGGAGCGTCGACAGCTAGGTCATTTACGCCAACCTCAGTCACAGTGCAGTGGTCAGGGATGCGACTGCGCCACACATTACAGAGAGGTTAACCAAACCCCAAACCTAGATTGGATCGTATATCTGTAGATCTTCGATCTTTCTTCTTGATGGTGTTCGTCGCCGTTTCCACCTTCCGAGGGACATAGTGTGTCAGTTGGATGATGATTCTGCCCTGTCCCTGGGGTTCTTCGAATTGAGCAGGAGGCACAGACATGTAGATTTGGGGTTTGTTTAACATCGCTGTCATTGGCTCAGTGGTAGCCAGGACCACAGCACTGTGACTGAGGTTCGCCCTAATGACCAAGATGTCGACGCGGCATTAAGCCTCAATCCCTACCCCCTCCCCCAATATCCTGCAAAAATTGAAAAACACTGGAAAAGCAGGAGGACATAACCATCACCCAATTGACACGCTATGTTACAATTCACTTTACAATTTTCGAAATTCCCTAAATTTACGCATAGGTTTCCAGTGACCCACTAAGATTCCTAATAGTTAAGGGCAGCAGTGACCTGCAGGAAACCGTTTCCCGGTACCCTGCGCTGAATCCGCGTACATCCTAGCTTTCATTTTGATTGCAAGTGAAAGCGTAATTACAGGATACAAGTCTTTAACAGCCCAAAAGGACCGAGTGTGTCGCTCGTAGCGTACAAGCCAGCAGTTATCACACTTCACTTCGAAGAAAAGCCATAAATTTTAAGATTGTCGACCAACAACTTTAATTGGTAAGGGTGTGTAAAAAAAAAAAAAAAGAAAGCACGGCCCAATCGTTAATCCGCACTTCGTGCAAATGCGGAAATCGTGTCGCGCACCCTTTATTGTCTCATTATGGGCGATCGTTAGAGCGTTGCGAGTTAATTTGATTCGTTGCTAGAAGAGTGATGGATTGGTGCAAGACAAGAGGCTATGCGTGGTGAGGGGAATGGGGAAGGGGGTAAGTAAGTAGGACAATTCCGGGCTAATCGTATTACTTCGCAAGGACGATGAAGATTCTCCCTTTACTTAGATGGATTGTGGCAGGGAAGACGTACCGTATGGCAATCGGATTTCCACACCAAAGGTCGATCAATGTTTTATGGTGGCTTACTCTACCCATCAGCTAAGTTGGTTGGGTGGTTGGTTGATGTAAGTTAAGGTTGGTTGGAAGCATGTAATTTTTGGGAGAAACCTCTTCCTTACTTTTTTTCCAAGGGTGTTTCCACAACTATAGTATGGAACTCTAGCAAAGAAGGTTGATGTTGATGGAAAATCTTTGGCTTAAGTTCGTTTTTTTTGTTCAGAAGACAAATACGAATAGCGTTGATTCCAGAAGATGAGTTGGGGAGAGGGGGGATTGAGGCTTAATGGTGCGTCGGCTGCTAGGTCATTGGCGTCAACCTCATTCACAGTGCAGTGGTCCGAGGCTAGACTATCTAAGCGGTATTTGAAACCAGTGCTTTTAACATGGGTGGTTGTGGTCAAACTTTACAGTAAAGGCTACTGCATTTATTAATACAAGAATAATTCTTAAGAACTACATAATTTCTAAACTTAATCATGGTTTTTATACAAATCTTGAGTCCTAAGGTTTTAATCCTATTTAAGCAAAATTTCAATCTTCTTTTAATTCTCATAATTTCGTATCCTGCAGCAAAACCATAATTTTCGATGCCATATCTAACGTGCAATGCATAATAAATTGTTTTCCTGTCTTTTAAGATAAGTATATATTTTTTAAAACCTTGACATAATGCTCCTAATTTTCCTAATAAGTAAGTCAGTACCCTGCTTGTATTTCTAATATGAATCAATGGTTACACCTAGCTAGATATTTTGCTTCTTACATGTCTTTTATGACATGACTTTCAGCATGACAATAAAAAAAAATAATGATAACGCGTTATTCAAGTATTCAGGTACAAGCACCGGGACGAAGTCCCAATAGTCCCAATACACATTTTCATATTTCAATAAGTTGTTATAATCTATACAACTTTTTTTTTTAATATAAGTAGTCGGTATAATAATTTTTTTCCAATTTCCCATTGCTAATTATTTCCATACATACACAGCTATGAAATATATACATTATATCATATTTATACTATATTATAGTTAATATTAGTGCTGCTGATTTCTTAACTTTAATAACTTCTTCACATTTATTATGTTGTTGTTGAAATTCGAGTAACCATTTTTTAAATTTTATTCTGCATTTCTCTGTGTTGTTTTATATTTCTTAATTCATTTGGAATTTTATTAAATTCAATAGGTATCAGATAATTCATATTTATTTTTCCTCATAAGAGCACGAGTCTTTCATGAGTCTGTGTCTGCTGGTTCAGGTAATAAAATTATTATATACAATAAAATACTCCTTCAACTATCAACACAATTCGTTTGCACATATGGTATATGCAATCTACAACCCGTATTACAATTCTTCCAAATAAATAAAATATATACATGACAGAATTGACATTAATAAACAAGTTTTACATGTTGAAAATTCAATCCGTCAAATCACTTAAATAGCAATTTTTTTTCACTTTTTGGATATTTAATTTTCTAATTTCAAGTACCAATTATAAAATTCATTCCTATTTTGCCATAGGAGTCAATAAAAAATGTTATAACAACCAATAATTGTTATTTGGAGCACTTTTAGTAACAGGTACTTTCTACTTCGTGTCAAAAAAATATTGTACAATAACTGTATACTCCATTAATTATTGTAAAGTCATTAGCTTATGTTCATTAAAAATACCTTTAGTATGTTTTTCATGTTTCTTACTACCAAAAAGAACTTTTACGGCTTTATCGTGTATTATTGGAGATGTCGAGAACATGTCCAGCAGATGTTGACGCATACTCAGTACAGACGTATCTAACAATGGATAAAACATTTGCTTCATAAATAAGTTGCGTATTGCTAATGCTTAAGGAGGTTCTAGCTATGTACAACGTTGGTAAAATTTGCCTAACCTTCACGATCAATTCTTCAACGTGATAATACCAACATTGAGATTGTAGCATCTTTTTACTGGAACAATTCCGAACTTGACGATTTAGGCTAAATGACGAGCAACAATTTCTATATTTTCTATGTTTATATGAGATTAAAGAAAGAAAGCCAAAGCCTCAACAAGAGTTAAATAAATACAGATGCAAATCTATTTCAAAAGTCCAAAAGGCAACGTATTTGGTTTGTATCTGAATTTATTTCATATGAAATGCTGCAATTGACATTCAGCATGTTTTTTTTCAACGGTCATAATGCGCAGTTCATTCTACGTAAAGTCATTATTAATTAAGTTGTAATTAGTTTGTAAATTAATGATCATGAGTCCTCTATGAAGGTGGATAGCTAACATAAAATAACTCATAAAATGTAATATGTATTGGATTTTATTTTTGTAAGGTCACCAACACAAATTTAAATAAAGAAGTGGACCCGAAACTGATCCTTGCCTTGAGGTACACCATAATCAAATGTACACTTCTCCCACTTTCCTATCAATACTGATGCTACATATTCTGCTTTAAGACAGCTTATTAAAATGTTCAAAATCTTTCCACGTAAAGGATAAATTTTTACTATGCCTTTATCCAACGTAGCTAATGCCTTTTCTAGATCAATCAAAACTGCAGCATCGTATTTTCTTCATTTAAGTCTCTTGCAAGATGATGATTTCTATTGTGCCTTTTCCTTTTGACAAAAAGAAAATTGGCTTTTGTTAAACAGCCCAAATCTAATAAAATTTCCTACTCTTGCAGCAAAAAAACTTATCGACAATTTTGTTCAAGGCTGGAAGTAGATAATTGGTTTGAAATTATTTATCAGTAATACTAGCAGCATTTAGCACTAGTATCACGAAATCGCTCCGACAGTTTTAAGTTTTTGAGAGTTTTGGGATATAACCTAGCCCTAATTTTTAATGCTGATATATGGCAAATCGCTGCGAGCACTTTGTAATATTCGCTGTATTTATAACCGAGAGTTTTTAGCTTTTGAGAGATTTGGGTTATGCAACAATCCACCCAATAAACCACAACCAAAATCAAAACCAAAACCGGTTTAAAAGAAGGCGCCAAGTTTCCAAAAAGGGTCGTCCTTTTAAAGTAGGGATATCATTCAAAGGCCGCAAAGGTTAATCCTATTAGCCATTTAATCGCACCTACTAATAGTTCGAAAAAATTAAATGAAAACTAGAAGATGTTACTAGCGGTAGCAATCTTCAAGTTTTCATGTAACTTTCGAACTATTAGTAGGTGCGATTAACTTGGCTAATAGGATTAACTTTGGCGGCCTTTCCCTGGTTGACTGATATCACTACTTTCAAAGGCCGACCCTTTTTGGAAACTTGGCGGCTTCTCTTACACCAGTTTTGTTTTGGGTGGATATCACAACTTTCATAGGCCTGTGAATACAAAGAATCACACGATCTAATCGTCACCTCTACCTTTTTTTTTGTCTTATTGCACATTTTCTAATATTCGCAGCATTTATCCGAGAGTTTTCAGCTTTTGGGAGCTGTAGGTTATGCTTAATGACTTTGGGGGTCACTCGAGAATTGTAACCAAAGAATTCGATCAACAGAGGCCAAGATTCACTACAATGGCGATCCAGACCCCCAAAAACTTCCCTCTCCTCAGCCGTAGTGTTAGGGAGCGGGCGACCCAATTTAATTTGTTTAACAGCACGGCCCAGTCACTGTGAAATGGGGGTTTTATTTCTCTCACTCACTTTCTTGTGCTGACTAAGATGAGGTCTGGCGATCTCGGACTTCGTGCACGTCCTAGCCTCATGGAGCCTTTCATCAGGTCTCTCCGACAGATAAGAGGTGCAAGGAGCGACCAGAGAGCCCAGGTGTCACGAGGTCGCCCCAACCATCAACCCCCCCCCCCCAACTCCTCACCCCAACTGACTTCTTGCACCTCCCCCGCATGCAGTGACCACTGGAGGATAAGGCCATCACCCATACAGCCGTTCTGGATAAGGAAGATCTGTCTGATTGAGTGACTGACCCAAAACTGAAGGGATGGATGAAGAGTTGAGAGGAAAAAGGTCAAGAATGGATTTTTTTTAGCCGTTCTGTGGATTTATCCGTGAATTGAAACCTTCTTCTAGGTAGACGATTCCTGCGAAGAATCGGAAGTAAGCAACCGGCAAAAACCATGTGCTAGAACTAAAGCATGCAAGCCCTGTCTGGTCTCCACACCAGCTAAAAGATATAGACCTAGTTGAGTGAATTGAAACCTTCTTCTAAGTAGACGATTCCTGCGAAGAATCGGAAGTAAGCCACCAGCAAAAACCATGCACTAGAAATAAATCATGCAAGCCCTGTCTGGTATCCATACCAGCTAAAAGATATAGACCTTCTTGAGTCTGTACAGCGCCAAAATGTTGCCAGGCATGCAAAACTTGCAGTATTGCTTACGTCTAAAAAAAGGACGGGACTGGAGTCATTAAAACTCAGAAGGCTAACGGCTGACCCAATTTTGGTTTTTAAGATTATTCATGGCTTTCTCGCTGTGGATTTTTTTTTTTTTTTGGAATTATAGCCCAGCTATTTGGACTCGTGGTTATTGTTTTAAATTAACCATTCCTGCTACCACTTCTGGACTGTCGGCGTCACTTTTTTTGCCGAGAGAGTGATACCAGTATGGAATTCTCTGGCTGAGGAAACCGTCACTGCAAAATCTGTTATTGTTTTAGGAAATTTTTAAGTTTGGAAAGCTTGGCTTCCTCTTTAAAAAGGCCAGAATACTGTACATAAACTTAGCTTTTAGTTCCTTGTTTTTTGTAGGACGCTTATGCAATACTTTTAAGTTTGGACTGGATTGAGTGGCTTTCAGCCCATCTTGCTTCAAATCACCTTTTTACAGTGATTAAACACCAATTTATTGTTATTTATTAAATAAGGTAGTACAGTCACATTTACGTACTTACGTTTCATTGAGTGACTACACCCAGATTCGAAGTGACGAATCACTCCCATCACCAGATCGTATCACCGTCACCGATATGGCACTCGTCTACTGCTCTACCTCGGCTTATGGTTCGCTTTAGAGCTGGGCCGTTGTAAGAACGAACGGGGTAGTCCAACTCTGAGCCCACGTTAGGGAGGGTAGGTGGAAACCCAGCATGGTAATGGAATTAGTATGACGGGTTTTCCCTCACCAGTTTTCTACCTTCCCACCCCAATGTGGGATCAGAGTTGGTTTATTCCGTTCGTTCTTATAACGGCCCAGCTCTACCTTCAGCTACCATACTGCCTTTACGGATTGGCAAAGCACGATGGGAGTGAGCTCGTGACCGACTGGTTCGCAGTTTCGAATCCGGATCACGTCACACGAATGAAACGTGAACTGTGTAAAATCATACTCTAGAAAAACGAAGTACGGCCACCTTTATTTACTGAGTGACGTTTCCCTGAGTGGACGTGACCTAAATTCGAAATGGTGAACCAACAGACCACTAGGTCATGAACTAGCCGACTTACTTTATCCTAGCTAACCTTAAGCTAAGGTAAAGTTACATTACTACTATCTAAGATTTGACGAAAATCAACACATATGAGCTCCTGCCATAAGGGAACCAATGAACAGAATGAAGGAAGGATATAAAGGGATGGGTACATCAACATGTTGGTTATTTGTGCCCAAATCTGGCCTTACGTTGGTCAACAAAACAATAGACAGCTAAAAAGCTATAGAGCAGTGACGCAACGTAGTATTATTGTATATAACTCTACGCTGGAGCCTTAATGGGTTAGCTGCAAGGGGCACTGCAGAGAGAAACAGAAGGGCGTCATATTGACGCCGATGCTGTGAAGAGTGATTTCTTTGACCTAAAACGCGTGATTTTTGTTGTTGGAGAAAACAACGTTATTTTAAGCCTAAGAAATCCGCTCTTCCGTTGTTTTTCCCTCCATTTTTAGGTAGTGCACCTTGTAGTTATGCCCTCCAAAACCCATACTGGTGTCAATCTGTTGCCAATATGGCGGCAAATGTCACTGCTCTATACCTGGAAATTCCTATTCCAAGAGTGTGTGTTTTTCAGGTTTTTAAACTACTTTTACAGGTCTGGAAATATATTTTTACTTTCCAGGACATTTCCAGGACACGTACGAACCCTGTAAAGTATTCCAGCTAAGCTTCGTTAATGCCGTAATGGATTTTTTTTAAATAAACTTTAGTTTCACACAGCGTTATGTTACACTAGAAAAGTTGTTTCAATTTGAAACACGAATTTTTGGGCAGAGAAAAGGGGTGGCGGTAGTGCTACAAAACAACTAATGGATAAGAAAATTAAAACATTGTGTCCGTGGAACATTTCAATTTACGTACGTTTCACGATAACGACTGGTTCGGGAGGCGGCGTGGGAAAGCTCGTATCTCGACTACTTCGTATCTCTCTTCTACCCACCTTATTTAGCAGTGCCAGCAGAATTCTATCTTTCGTTTTGTCTCCTAGTACGACTTCAAACTTCTCGGCTTATGAGTAAGGGAAAAGAGGAGAACCCTGGAGTCCAACCGGGAGAAAACGAAAATTGCAGAAAAAAAAAATCATGTTCCGTATTCTTTCAGTTCCCACTTTTCATAAACCGACCTGAAAAGCATTGCAGATTACGTGTCTTGGCTTGGCTTGGCTTACAAAACCTTGG
The DNA here is from genome assembly GCA_023313725.1 of Lithobius niger. Taxonomy (NCBI): domain Eukaryota; kingdom Metazoa; phylum Arthropoda; class Chilopoda; order Lithobiomorpha; family Lithobiidae; genus Lithobius; species Lithobius niger. Next base: position 22,943 of record JAHWFP010003443.1, read on the forward strand.
GTCCGCTTTCAGTTTTCTTGGGGCTGCCAACCTTACATTTCGAGCGCTCTCGAAACGGCCCTCGCTTTGTAGTTTTCCCCATTCTTAAAACTTCTTGGCAAAAGGCGAGGTCTGGTTTCCATTGGGGGACCGTGAGGTGATGGTGCATGTAACAAGATGGGGCCCCGAATAACAGAGGGATGGGATAGAAAGCGAGGTTCTCTCTGTAGCGTGCGCAACGTGGCAAACTACAAACTTAGTCATTTTGACTTCCTAATTGCGGTTCCAGGCATCTCGCAGGCCATAAACACAGCGTGCCAAGGAACGCAGGAAGGAATATTCATAAGCGCGACCTTAAGGGGGGTAGAATGGGTATGGGAAGTGGGGTTTGGGGGGGGGGAAGCGGTGCCACAGCCCGCACAATGAGACTATGAGGGGATTAGAAATCCCACACTAAAAGAACCTCACTCTTCTCTCTGCTGCGTTTTATTTTATATTTTATATACATATATATATATATATATTATTATTATACGGCAGCCAGAAAAGAAGCTTCGCAAAACTTGAAGGAAACAATAGAGGTTTCTGGAAGAAGCGTCGGTCGGAGAAAAGTTTTACGATAGGCAGCGTTTCATCTTGAGATCGCGAGCATTGTGATGCCCTCCAGCTGGCGCCCCTTCCCCTCCCCCCCCCACCCCCAGATCCTGCAAACCCAACAAGCCCAAGACCCTCCTCTTCTATCCTCCTCATCCTCCCACAAACGCGCACCCGCATTTTAAGAATAATAACAGAGGCGCCAAGACGTAAAAGAAGACAGTAATATACAAAAATGGATGGTAAGCTGACTTGTGAGGATTCTTATGTATGTTGGCGCGGTTGTGAGAGGCATCGCTACACCACGTCTAGTTTTTAAGTATGTATATTTTTTTTTGCGACCTAACCAGAAATGGCTTTGTCATTATTGCATGGCCTACTAAAAAATTCCTTTCGTAAGTCGCTTCTGAGCTGAAGTGTGAGGGATTTCAGCAGAGAGAGTTCGTTAACTTTTTTTTTTTTTTGCTGGAACGAACTCCAAACAATACCTAACTTAACAGCAGCGCGAAATATTTCCGCCTCTTCTCAATCCTCGTTAATGATGTCAAACGCAAGCCAGCCCACCGCGTCCGGCGAGTCCATTAACATGGAGGGGGTCGGGACACTCCTCCGGATGCTAAAGGAAACAGCACATTATGTTTAAAAGTTCCGCAAATGCAGACAAAGCTGATGCTGTAAACGAACAACTACATAGTACTAGGATGCAGCTACATTTTAAAGCTCCCATAGAAGGGAGGAAGTTGGTTTTCGTACTTTCTGGCTGGTCCATTAAAAATGAAGGGGTCGGGCGGGAGAGCCCGCTGGATAAAACATTTTTTTTTGTGTGTTACTCTATACGCATTTTTTTTTTTTTAAAGGGACACAATTTTGCTAAACCTGGTTATGGCACGTCCATGTTTCTTTTTATGAAAAAAGCCATCATTTTATGCCACGTACAACTCCACGGCTGGGTTCCTTTAGATCCGTAAACTTCTCATAGCGTCATTTTATTTTTACTGTATATACCGCATTTTATTTTATCAAGCAAGTGTATGTTTCTTTTTGTTGTTGTGCAACCTTAATTTAGGTCAGGTGTCAGTGGCTGTCATGCCCATCTGTGGACCGATTCGATTTCTTGGCGAATAAAGTCATTATTATTATCATATTAAAAGGGAAATGGGACATTATGTTTAAAGGGTCCAGAAACGCACACCGAGTATTGCTCTAAATCAGGGATGGCGAACTTTTCTCACTTCACATAAGTGCCAATAAATCAAAAATTAGCTCGCAAAACAAACAGTGCGTGCGACATCAGTCCCACTTCTGTTCTTGCTTGTCCGATGGTAATTTTTCGAAGCACGGTTCGTACATACGTAGCGTCATTTTGATGCATGATTCGCTATTCTTTTCCTGAAGGCGATTCCGTGTGGTCAAGTAGTGTTCACGTGCGTGTGTATGTTTGCAGTAGTAGCTGGACACAAATGTCCCCAATAAATGCAAAGGCCAACTTTTTCATGGTGGCAAAGTTGTAAGAAATTTCGTTCCATTATTGACATGCAAGTTGATCTGCTTTTGGTAGTATTTTTTTTCAGCCCATCTGTGTGTTGAGGCCAGTTCAGCTTATCTCTTGTTTAATTTCTGTAATTTTTCATTCAATTTTCGATGTGCTACATACGTATGCTACCAATGCCGACATTGCCTGTGAGTCTACGATTTCACCAAAGCCACACATCATATGAGCACCGAACTGCTGCCATTGTTAGCAAAGGGGGAGGAGAAAAAGTCAAAGCTACCTTGCTGTAACTTCGTATACGTGCCTTTATTTTCTAAAGTAAAAATAAATCATCGTACGCTAATTTTTCGAAAGGATCGCGTGCCACTGGAAAGGCCCCTGCGTGCCAGCTTTGGCACGTGTGCCATAGGTTAGGTCCATCCCGGTTCAAAATGGACAACTCGATAGTGTTAAGACGGAGTAATTTCCTAAACCTTACACAGAAGTGTGCGTGTTGGTTTTAAGGACTTTCGTTCACGGATACATTCAGTTCTTGGAAGATTTGGCCGTAACTTGTTTGATTCTGAATAATAAATACAAGATTTTCTTTTAGCGAATTTTTGGTAGTATTACTTGAAATGGCCTTATAAAAGGAGTGCTCTTTAGCCTGGCTGGTATGAACATTATCGCAATGCTTTGCATGGTTTTCACCAGTGCCTATTGCGATACCTTTCTTTACAGAATGGGTTGACAACAACTTTGGTTTGAGTATTCCCAGTTCAAGCCATCGTTCAAAACTAAACGGGATATCAGATTGACGTCCAAGATAAGATAAAGAAAAACGCGTCGAGTAAAGCTCAAAGACACCCCCCCCCCCCCCCCACTACCAGAAAAGAACCCGAAAGGATTAGCCACTCCACGCATCAAGGCGGGCCTTAAAGCAAGACAGGTTGGGTGCTGAAACAACACTAACCGGCAGCGAATTCCATGGGTTGCCCACCCGCTCACAGAAAAAGCGTTGTCTAATATTTAGCCGGGATAATTTCCCCCTCAATTTGAAATGATGTCCTCGAGTACTGTTAGATCTAAAAAGAAGAAAAATTGGAATGATCAATATTGAGAAGACCATTAAGAAACTGGTAAGTAAGATTAGCGTTTCCCCTAGTAATTGGGCTCTAGCTAGAATTTTGTTCTGGAGTCTCCCCACCACCACCCAACAAAATTAAAAGCTTTATGTCTATGCCCCCTAGGAGAAAAACTGTCTAAACAATATAAGTACAGCCGTAATGACAATTTTTTCTCCAGCACCACTTTACTTTAATTTTGATTTCGAGGGGGGGGGGGGGAAGGTGCTGCCAATGACTGCATCTAAATATATTAAAATTTTTTTTTGTTTACAAGTGTTTTCTTCAGACTGGCTTTTTAAAAATTCCACGAAACACATGAAAATCCTCCTTGATCAACACTTATACTATTTTAGATTCTGGTTGGCCACTCCGCGCGGATTTTTGGACAATGGATTGATCACGCCTGGTAAAATTTTCTCTTCAAGCAGACGAAGCAACATGGCGACCTTATCTCTCGCTTCATCGCTTTCCCGACGTGGAAAACCTCTGAATTCCCCGGCTAGGGAGATTGTTAACAATGTTTTCAAATACATGGAGGCTCAGGATACAACACGGATGTTGAAACAACAAATTTAAGAGACCAGCTTTGCCATTGGAAAATTTCAGAGAACGGTAAGCGTGTCTTGTCAGTAGCAAAGGAAATACCGATCCCCAACTCTGGCCAAAACTACGGAAAGAATACGATTAGGCCTAACGCCGCAGACGACGTTGCTACGGCCTAGCACATCGAAAGCTGAAGCGCGCAGATAAATTGCCAAGCTTGCTGGCCCTTTGCAGCTATGATTCGACTTATATTGAAAGTCCAGAAATTGTTGCTCTACGCTGTAGTTCTTCGGCAAGTTAATTGCGTAGCCACAACCACCGTTTGTTTACTTGGACGAGATGTGGGCCAACGAACATCACAGCCGACTGATGCAGTGGCACGGAAAGGAAAAAAGTTACGTGGCCCCCTCATTCCACCGGGAAAAGAGCGACGTTTGATATTATTGCATGCTGGCTCTAACGTAAAGGATTTGTAAATAGTGTTCAACTTCTTTTCATTAGAAAATTAAGACTGGGGATTACCAAGAAGAAATGAACGGCGAGTGTTTTAAAAACTGGTTAAAAACTACTACCAAATATTCCGGCCAACTTGGTGATCGTGATGGACAACGTTACGTGTCATTCAGTTCGACTCGACAAGGCAGCAACAAGCAAAAGCAATAAGCCAGAAATTATTTCGTGGCTCGAAAAACAAATTTCCGTACCACTGCGAGCTGAATCTCGACGAGTTAATTTGGGCCCTAGTTAAAGACGAAATAAGCGCATCCAACACAAAATGTAAAATTGCATACAGCATAACATTAACAACTACTGTGGTAGCCCATGTAACCCCTGGTGACTGGCAGAAATGCATTAACCACGTTGTAACGCTTGAGAACGATTATAGGGGCACTGATCATCTGATTGAATACCGAGCCGAACCCTTCATTATTGAAGTAACCAACAGCGACGACTATGACTACGAAGAAATGTAATTTTGTACCACTCCAACAATCTCCCTAGCCAATAACGAAAACTGGCCTTTTACAGCTCTCACAACTAGCCTTCAAACATTTCACTGTGTTTTGGACACAGAAATAATTACCCGCAATTTATGCAATAAAAACAACACGCTATCCCGTAGACCCCCTACACAATTTGTAAATTATCAGTTTTGGAATAATAAAATATAAGGCCCACTCATGATCTATTCTGGATAATCTTTTGGCTCTGTCATGAACGGAGATTTCCCCAGTTACAAAAGTCCAGGAATTTGCAATTTTCAATTTTGGATCCTCCAACAAGCCATGCAGGTCCTTGAGGGCCCCCCCCCCCCCCCGCGGAGGTAACCCCCAAAAAAAGGCTTAAATCGGAAATCGGGTACGTATACTTTCTTCAGCATTATAAAGAAAAAATATTCTAAAACAATCAATAAAACGATAAAATAAAATGATATGAAATAAATTTAAAAAATATCATCGTCCAAAGAGTACTACCAATTTTCGTAGATGGCAGCTTAAACAAATCGTGAGCCGAATGCATGCAGGAACTCAGTGCGTGTACAAGGATCCAGTCACCACCAATGTTAGTGCATATGCGTGACAGGCGATTGCAAACGATCATAAATACAGCTATTTAGAGTGGCCAACCAAAACCTAAAATAGTATAAGAAAGGTTGACGCTATTTCTTTTGTTGTTCGTCGCAGTAGTATACATAACAGGGCTGGATCTTTTGACAGATTTTTAACGAGCCCTAATTAACGTGCACGCGTAGTAAATCAAGTTTTAATTGGTCGGCCGTGATATACGATAGTTCTTAGGACGTTTAAAGCCTTTAATGGACCTCTTGCCAATCGTTGACAGTTTATACCCTTTTACAACGTCATTATACCGAACGACCCCCGTGTACAACGGCCCCTTACCAGTGTCACCATAAAAGCAGGCTTGATAATGGAAAAGTTCTCGCGCCTCGTCGTTGCTGTTGGGTGCTAGCGCCTTTCGAAGAATTCTTTACCGTAAACTCGAAGCACTCTTGGAGTCGCAAGATGGAGAAAATAATGAGTGCTTAAACGGAGGAATGGAACCCGACATACAAGTGAGATTCCTTGTACATGTGTCACTGGGGTAGAGAAAAGAAATGATTTCTTTTTTGAGAATTCATGAACGTGAAGCGATTTTTAAGGGGAAAAAAACCTAAGCGCATGACTGTGAAATACGTAGAAACGTACGACCAATGATGTTATGATGTCATTGCTTCGATATTTGGGTAACTGCTGAAATTAATAGGATGGGTGGGCAATGGCATACTTGGGGATTCGGCAAGTACCATTCAACGAGAACATTCAGGAACAAGAAAGAAGTCTCTCATGAAATTCAAGTCACAATTTAAAGTACACGTTCTGGAAGTAGAAAAGTAGACGTTCTGGAAATTTGCCCTCCTGTCGGGGATTAGACAGGAGGGCAAACTCGGAGGTTTCAGTTACCATTTAAACTGCACCTCCTAGAAGCAGAAAGAAAGCTAATATGGATAGGGCAAACTCTCGGATTCTAATTACTGTTAAAGCTAGACATCCAGGAAGTAGAAAGAAGTCTCCTATGCATAGGGGCAAATGCGGGGATTCTAGTTACCATTTAAACTAGACATCTGGAAGCTAAGAGAAGTCTCGTATGGATTGGGGCAAATGCGGGGATTCGAATTACCATTTAAACTAGACATGTGGAAGCAGAAAGAAATCTTGTATGGACTGGGGTAAATGCGGGGATTCGAGTTATTATTTAAACTAGACATCTGGAAGCAGAAAGAAGTCTCGTATGGATTGGGGCAAATGCGGGGATTCGAATTACCATTTAAACTAGACATGTGGAAGCAGAAAGGAATCTTGTATGGACTGGGGTAAATGCGGGGATTCGAGTTATTATTTAAACTAGACATCTGGAAACAGAAAGAAGTCTCGTATGAAAGTGGGGCAAAAACGGGGATTCGAGTTACCATTTCAACTAGACATCTGGAAGCAGATAGAATCTCAAATGGATAGGGGCAAACTCGGGGAGTCGAATTACCATTGAAATTAGATGTTCTGGAAGCCGAAAGCAGTCTCTTATCGACAGGGACAAATGCGGGAATTCGAGTTATAATTCAAACTAGATTTCCTGGACGCAAAAAGAATTCTCGTATGGGTTGGGCAACACGGGGATTCAAGTTATCATTTAAACTAGACATTCTGGATGCATAAAGAACTCTCTCTCGTACGGATAAGGGGGCAAACTCGGGCATTCCAGTTACCATTTAAGCCACACATACTGAAAACACGTAAAGTAAGGGACAGATTTGGTGATTCGAGTAACAATTTAAATTACACGTTCTGGAAGCAGAAAGAAGTGTAGCATGGATAGGCCAAACTCGGGGATTTGAGTTACCGTCCAAATTAGACGTTCTGAAAGCAGAAAAAAATATAGTATGGATAGGACAACCTAGGGGATTTGACAGTTAACGTTCCACTAGATGGCCTGAATGCGGTGAGAAGTCTTGTACGAATACTGGATAGAGGCAAACTCAGGGATTCGACAGGTACCATTCAAACTAGAAGTTCTGAAATTAGATAGAAGTCTAGGATGGATGGGACCACCTCGGGGAATCGAGTCCATTCATAATAGACTTTCTGGAAGCAGATAGAAGTTTCGTATGAATGGAAGAGCAAGCTGGGGATGTGCTGCCCGGAACACCTTAGCATTTAGAAGGGAACACGTGACAAGAAAAGAGTGCATGGGTGACAAGGCCTTTTCCAGGGTTCCCTTCCATATTTCGGCACTATCGCAATGTAGAAACACGTACGCTATACCTTCATCAGACAAGGTCACGCTGCAAAGCTCACCTATCATAAATCCGATCTCCGCTGTTTGAAACAATCAGGCTTCTTATACCTGTTGTTAGGTGATAAGTCTTTCCTCCTGTCCTGTTTTTTTTTAATGTTTGCAGGAGGTTCAGATGATAAGGTCTTGATTTTGGGTTCGTTGAACATCTCTGTAATGTGTGGTGCAGTGGCAACCCGGACCACTGTGCTGTGACTAAAATTAGCGCTAATGACCTAGCTGTCGATGCGCCACTAATCCTCAATCCTCCCCCCCCCCACTATACCTACACAAAAGAGTTATGCTCGCTTCAGCGTGGAAGCCTTTGAGATCTTTAAGACCGAATCATCCATCCTCATCCATGGTTTTCCCACATCATTTTTTGATGGATCCCGAGCCATGTCGCGATAGCTTGGAATGATCACGCTGATGCTGCAGCGAAAGGTCAGGGCGAGGGGTAATCGACTAACTGGAAAATTGCATAATTGGAATAACGTATACAGTATAACCATCCAACGGAAAATCGTCTAACACGAAATTCGTATAATGTAAACTCGTCTAACACGAAATTCGTATAATAGAAAATCGTCAAATGTCCTTGCCTCGCTCGCTGCGGCTACACGTATAACATTAATAACCGCAGCCATATTATTGTCCATTTAGATGTTTATCAGCTTTATTATAATCCAGTTAGACGTTTATCCATTATACGCTTATCCATTATACGATATTCCGATTCAATGATTTTCTAGATATTATTATTTAAGTAGATATGGGACAATCCCATTAGACGATTTTCCATTTAGACTTTCGTGCGACGCGGTCCTGTTCGATAGGGATCTGTGACCTATTCCCTCCGACACTTTTCTAGCTCTATTTCTGAGATTGGTCGCTGCTTGGCAAGCCTTGTGGGACAAACAAGACAGCAATAAGTTGCTGGCTATAAAAAGACACTTTCCAGGAATGGTACTCGGCTTGCCGCCGTAGTCACTGGAAATAGGTGGCGTTAGCTCGTTTGTGTATTGGTCACATCAATCCTACTCATTGCTTACTTTTGTGGGGGATAATTCCTCCTGAATGTCATTAATATCGCCGGCCACTCACGGTCCGCCACGTTTTTGTTGATTGTCACCGTCCTGATGGTGTTCGCCACCGTTCCCACCTTCCGCGAGCATAGCGTGTCAATTGGGCGATGATTCTGTCCTCCTGTCCGGAGTTTTCAAATTTTTGCACGAGTTACAGACATACGATAAGATCTATATTTGGGATTTGGTTAACATTTCTGTAATGTGTGGCGCAGTGGCACCCCAGATCACTGCACAATGACTGAGGTTGGCGCTAATGACGTCGACACGCCGTTAAGCTCAATCCCTCCCCCATGTCACAAGTGATGACCCATTGAACAACCTCCTGCAGAATGCCTCCAAGCTTTTAATATGTGAGTGTCTGTCAAGGAAGGAAGCAGTTGCACACAAAACTGCCACAACCGCAACTCCATCGAATGTCGAATTTAGAAAAAAAAATTCTCATTCAGATTTCCACCTCTCGTATACCTATCTACCTTCGTGATTTTATTTCATTTCAAAGAATGGAAGGATACACGACTTTCTCTCAAGCCAGTCAGTTTCCTCTTGTTACGGAAAGGCATCTCTACCAGTTCCATGCAATCATGAATACCCATTTCGATCTCGCAGACCCGGTGGCAACCCTGGCGGTAATGTCAATAGTTCAGACAGGCAACGAGAAGGTTCGGTTTTGCCAATAGTTCCAGAACTTCGCATCCAAACAACACAATTACGGGTTATATTCATAAATTATGTAAAATGCCGTATGAAGTCGTATTGATTTCCAATACAAATCTACCTTCCATCTCCCCTCCCGGCTCCCCAAGCATTTGTCCCACCTTCAACCTTTGTGTTAGCCTAAGCAAACTCACGATAGCGGTACTCTACTTTCAGCTACCGGGCTTCACGTTCTCTTCCCACACCCCTTCCCGTGACGTCATAGTTTGTTGTGTACATCGACCGTGTGTGTGTGTGTTGATAATTATCAACACGTTCGTGAACGTCACTCAAGTCTCGTCACGAAAATCGTCATTCTTTAGCGTTTTGTTAACGCTTCTTGTTGTTAAAAAAGCGCAAATAGAATGAATAGGAACCCAAGGCACATAATGTTGATAATCGATTATGTCTGCCTGGCTGTTGACGCACGCTATGCTAACTACACGACAATTACAAAGGGACCTTTAAGGCCTCGGCTTCATCAATTTTAAATTGCAAGTTTTTTTGTCCAAACCTTTCGAAATTGCGTGTTGAAAGCCGTAATTTTCAGCGTTTTCGGCTTCTGTGCAGACGCCTTATATTCCGGCTTTGTCCGTCCGTCACATAATATTCTCAGACAGCAGCGCCGCATTGAAGATGAACGTTGATATTAGTGGTAAAGGCCTCATCAATAGAGGAACAATTAGGTTAAATCAAAGTTAAAAACTGTCTGGCAACGTTCAAAACTGAATTGGTCTTGCACTGTTAAAAATTGCCAAAGTCTGACAAGGTAGTGTTACTGTATTGCTCAAACACTTATCAACGTTCACGACATTACTATCATACCAGACGGACGGACAAATCAGCCATATAAGGCGTGCAGGAAGCCTTAACGATGAAAATTATGGGTTTCACCACGCGATTCCTCAAGGTTTGGGCAAAAACACTGGCAATTTAAACAAACGGGGGCAGCAGTAGCAAGTCGCAACCGGTTTTCTGTACTCTTCCGCCACTTATTTCCGCTTTATACTTACGGTTTTTCTATTTATTTTAACTAATTTTGGACGCTGAATCTAATGGTGAAAACCGTTTGTCTTTATCTGGTAAGTACCATAGATGATGTGATCACTTTGTCGGCCACTGCCGGTCACTTGTGGACCATTTCCGCTTCATATTTCCGGTTTTATTTTACTTCTTTTTGTCGTTTATCTGGTACAGTTCCATAGATGATGTGATCACTTTGTCGGTCACTTCCGGTCACTTGTGGGCCATTTTTGCTTCATATTTCCGGTTTTATTTTACTTCTTTTTGTTGTCTATCTGGTACAGTTCCATAGATGATGTAGTCACTTTGTCGGCCACTTCCGGTCACTTGTGGGCCATTTCCACTTCATATTTCCGGTTTTATTTTATTCCTTTTTATTCATTTTTGGACGCTAAATCTAATGGTGAAAACCGTTTGCCTCTATCTGGTACCGTTCCGGAGTTGAAAAAGGCGAAAGAAGAAAGGCGAAAGACTGAAGAACGGACAAAGTCGTTGCTGAAAACTTTCTAGTTTTGCTGTACAGATGATAAAAAAAATGAATTCAAGACCTTAAAGCTCGGTTTATAATAATTGTCGTGACGCTAGCATAGCATTCATCAGCTGCTTTCGGATCTCGTCACAACGGCTCCAAGACACCGGACGTTAAGCTTCAATGAAACCTTGATGTGGTTTGAAAATATTAAGCACCATATTGAACAAGAACTGCTTTCGTATCGTCGTAAAGGTTTCTAAGGAATCGGATTGTGAATACTGCAAACAAATTTAGATGCGCTTCCTTGTGGTTAAGCTTTCTACGCAGGTCATTTTATAAGCCTAAGATCATAAAAGAACATAGTTACCTGCCGATAACGTGACAAGAAGAATGTCCAGTTGATTCTGAAGTTATGGGATCATAGGCTGATATCTGGACAGCCTCTGGTTGTTTACTGATCATAGGTTTTTTCCAGTTCAACCTCTAGCATCTAAACACGTCCGGCAAGGTTAAATACTAAAAACGTCTAGCATAAAAAATTTAGCATGGCTGGTAAGGTTAAAATAAAATAAAAAAAAAGGTCTGATGATGATAACAATTGAAAAAGGTCTGGCCTGGTTAAATTTTTTTTTAAGTCTGGCGAGGTTCAAAATAAAAAAAAAAGTTCTGACAAGGTTAACAATTTTAAACAGGATGCCGATGTTCTGAATTAAAAAAAAAAGTATTTTAAGATTCGCAATTAGAAAGGTGTTGCACTTCACAACATTAAAAAGGTCCAGTAAGGTTTAAAAATGAAACAGCATCTTCGCTGATGTAAGTGAATTATGGAATAAATGAGTCCAACAGGTCGCAGTCACACAACGCTTATGTTTTATTATTTTTAAAGGGTATATTTCGGTGCAGCCCTGGGTTCGTTTTCAAGGCCAGGATTATACAGCAACTTAAGTTAGTCAACCGTCTCACCAGCCGTAACAAGTTGCTATACATAAAAAAAATTCTGTAACTGGGAGAAAATTGAGGCTTAACGGCGCGTCGACAGCTAGGGCATTAGTGTTAGACGGTTTTGCTAGCCGTCCTTGTTCCTGGAGCTGTTGCTCTTGGGCAGCTAGACTCCCCTTTCTCTAACACCGTCGTTAATAGTTCTGGCAAGCTCTCGCTCCATTGTTGTCTGTTTGTTGCAAAACATTGCGCCTTGCAAGGCAACCATTGTTGTTGGTTTTATAATGTTGTTGTTAGTTGCTTCTATCCCTTTTAACTGCTAAGCTCCTTTTGCTGATTCAAGGGTGCAGGCCACTATTTTTCCGTGCTCATGTTCGAGCAGAGTTTTTATCCTTTTGTGATGGCAGAATAGATATGCCTGAGGCCATGTAAGTCAAGCCATGTTGAGCTGACCAAGGACGACGGACTCTGCTATCTCCCTGAACCTCCGTCCCGGTTTGTGGAACGTATATTGGCCGCCATTCCGAACTGGACTGTCCTGTAAGTGTACCCATTCCATACTCTAGCCTAATTAGTATCCAAAACATGGTCCTCACTAACCCTATTTCGCCCAGGCCTGTCCCTAAGCTTTATACAGAAGTAAGCTAAAAGCTATCGCTTGTGTGCGAACTGTGCAACCTTTCCTTGTCCATGATAACTATGTACCATATTATCCTTTCGGAAACCAGAAATTAAACCCAGGAGTTATGACAGTCCCCACACCAAAGTTTTAAGCCGTCATTATTTCCTTTTCTAACGTTGCTACTGCACTTGCACCGATCCACGGATCCAACCTCTGACGCCCTTTTGTCCAGAATATGCCTATCCGAAACCAATTCAGGAACAACCTTCCATCAGGAATTGTCCCACGAACGGTTCGGCCACAGGCATCTTCCATATTCGTTCAGGCAAACGAAACTAGCCAACATCTCTAAGTATCAGCTTTACTACCTATGTTACGAAGATCCAAATAACCCGGTGTCCACAATAGCGCCTACCTCACTAACAGTGTAGTATCTATAGGCCTAAAATTTACCTTTTTTACTAGAAGTGTTGTGAAACAGGGACCCATCTGACGCTCGCTTAATCAACCATTTCAGGTTTACGAACATGAAGTTCATCACTTGACTTGAGGCTCCAAAAAAAAATGCAAAATGAAAAAAAAAAATCCCCATACTGTATTGTATGATGTTAGATATTTGGTTTAATTCCCCATACATTACGGATCAATCCGTTGTAAAACCAATTGAAAACATAGGATTGCTCATGCTCGGAAGCTAACGGACATGTAAAAGAGTTATTGAGGTAATCCGTCTTCTCTCGTTCTTCGCGCGTGCTAATTTACCTATCCTGGAGAGATTGATTTAAAGAAGGTAGATTGCCTAATACGTAAGCTTTTTTTTAAGACTTCCTCCTACTTCCTCTTAAAAAATGGGTCCGTGGGCGTGAAGGATGGCGGGAAGATGAGGAAGGTGGGGGGAGGAAGGGGAAGGAGGGTAAACGGGATGGTCGCCAGTTCTCTTAAGCACCGCTCCCCAAGCCCCCACCCCCCCCGGGCCAGCAGCAATACCCTCCCCCATCCTAACGTATAAAATTGAGGTTTGAGTCCTGATGAGTTGGGGGGAGCCGGGCACAAGCACTCGGCCAAAAACGCCATCATTTTCCGCGCTAGCCGGAGCCTAGCTAGGTTATTCAAAACAGCCTATTTGCTATGCCTGGCTCGAAACTCGGGCAATAATTCATGAGACAGCACCAGCTAGTAAAAAAAAAAAAAAAAGGAGAAAAAAAACGAAGAAAAGAGTAAAAAAAAATAAAAAACGAGAGAGAGAAGAGAGCAGAAAAACAATTTTCAGCAGCCCGAGAACACTTTCCCCTTCAGATTCTGCACCACTTGTGATTATTAAACATAAATGAAAACAAGAACCCCGCAGCAATCAATCTTCGCCTTCCTGCGCCCCCCCCCCCCCCCCCCCCCCCTCCTTCTCTGCGTTGGCCCGCCCGTCCATCCGAACGCTGCTATTCGCCTGGATTTTTCCAATGCCTTGCCTTTTCGGACCTCTTTTTTCTTTCTTCGTCTTTGTTTTCCGGCTGCTTGTTTTACAGAATGGCGGCGGCATCTTTATTCTCCCTTCCAAGGAAGTGTCGGTGAGAGGGGGGGTTAAAAACACTGGGAGGGGGGAGGGGGTTAAAAACACCGTCTTGTACGAACAGTTGTACAACGCGAAATGAAGGGACACGGAAAAATCCCAATGAATTTACATTACTGCCAGCATGATTGCTCTTTCCTGAATTAAACTTGTAATTGATTGCGGTTACATTAATTGTCAGGTACAAGGCCAGCTGAGATAGTAGCTGCGTTTCTCGATCCACTCCAGACCCGTCAGTGCTGTTTGTGCTCTTCCGGCATTAGTTAAGTGACAGACACTCCAGGAGTCGTCTAGTACCGTACGGCATGAGATTGATATCTGAACAAAATTTACGCCGGAAAATCCGTCGTTTGCTCAGCTACCTGTTGAACTTTGAACATATACAGGTAACGATCACATTGCGAGATCTGACGAATACTGAGGGATTTGCACGCATTCCCTTAGTCCATATGCAGATTCCTTTGGGTTCTCAGGTCATACGGTTCTGGATGACTCGTAGTGTGTCTATCACCAACTGACAACGGAACAGCGGCAAACTGACGGAGTGGAACGCAGCTACCATCTCAGCTGGCCTTGGTCAGGTAGAAGGAGTTTCCTTTTACGACCAACTCAAAGCAAATGGCGCTAAGGTAATGAATTCACTCCGTCGATGTGACGTCGGGTAAGACTTTTGAATCGTGGACCAAGGCACCTCTTTGTGAAATTGGTGTCCTTGGTTTGACTGTTATTCATAGGTAGCATGAAATTATGTTAACAGCTGCGCCCATTGTCCGTCATCAGCTGACGTCTAGCCCAACATTGAAAATCCCACCTCCCCCTTTCCTGCTAAATCTTGCAATGTCTTTGCTGATGTCTAGCACAACCTTGCAAATCTTCCTTCCCATGCCAAACCCAACCTTGGTGAGTTTCCCTCCTGATGTCCAACCTTCCCTTCTTATGTCCAACTGAACGTTGCAGAGTCTCACTCCTGATGTTCAACAAAACTTAGAAAGCCCCCTCTCGGTATGCAGCTTAACCTTATAAAGCTTCCCTTTGTCCTTTGCAAAGCTCACTCCTGGTGTCCAACAAAATCTTGCAAAGCTTCACAACTGATGTCCAACAAAACCTTACAAAGTCACCCTCTCGATGTCCAGCATAACCTTATAAATTCTACGTAGTATGTCCAACTGAACACTGCAAAGCCTCACTCCTGATGTTCAACAAAACCATAGAAAGCCTCCCTCTTGATATCCAGCCTAACCTTATAAAGCTTTTCACCTATGTCCAACTGAACAATGCGTAATCTCACTACTGATGTACAACCGAACCACACAAAGCCTGCGTCTTGGTATCCAGCCTAACCTTATAAACCTTCCCTTCCGATGTTAAGCTGAACCTTATAAAGGTTTCCTTTTAATGTTAAACTGAAGCTGGTAAAAGCCTCACTCCTGATGTCCAACAAAACCTTACAAAGTCCCCCTCTTGTGTTCAGCCAAATCTCGTAAAGCTTCCCTCCTGTTGTCAAACTCAACCGTACAATATCGCACTTCTGAACTCAACAAAACCTTACAATCCTGCCTCCTGATGTCCAATAAAATCTTACAAAGCCTCTCTTTAAAAGTCACCCTCCATGTTTGAACCAAATAAAGTATTGTTACTTTTATTTTAAAGTCTCTGTTTGTAGTAAACGTAACCTTATTTGTACAGTATACTTACGGCAAACTCTACTATAGTTTTGTTTATTTCAAAGATGCTTGCAGTATTGGTACAGGATATGTGCAGCAGTTTACAGTCAATACTACTAGTAGCACTGTTTCCAGTCACTGTTCTATGAAAACATAGTTTTACAACGCAATGTAGATAGCCATAAGGACGAGGACAGCACTAGCATGGCCATTCATTCCTACGCAGCGCACGAAAAATAAAGCATCTTAAAATATATTTTAAGCAAATACTGTAAAAGAGAAAACCTCCTTTTTGTCTAGGGGGAATGCACAAGATGACGGGCCACAGGGAAAAAAATTCTAAAACTGATGGAAAAAAAATGAGAAGGAAAAAAAAAAGGCATTACTCTCTCAACGAAAAAGCAGGGACCGAATTCAGATTGTTATCCGCGTCTGCAGTGGGAATAATTTGAATGCCTATCTCATTCGGCTTAAGCAGCTGACTCTGGGCTGCATAATGCGAAAACATTTCTTCTTCCGAGGCAGGACGCCTTTCCAAATGGCGTAGGCGTCGTAATTATAAACGTTTTAAATTTTAAATAGAAAACGGAGAAGACTATGTAATACGGGGAGGGGGTAGGGACGGAACCGGAAGTACGATTTATACGGACGTGCACGCCGCTGTAGCCCTACGGACGTGTGAATAGCATTACATTCAGACAGATAACTTAACAGTGACGAATCACTTTTGGAAAACTAGTTCTTTTTTCGTAAGGATAAAAAGTATTATAAAAACGCAACAAAAAAAAAATACCGCGGCAGAAATTTGTCCGAGTTTGAGAGGGGGATTTAGAAAAAGTTTGGTCTTAATCTTTTTTCTCCCCTATTACACCTAAACAAATTTCTACCGTAGTGTTTTTTTTATACCTTCCTGTATTTAATGATATGCAGCTAAAAATGTCGTTGGAGACTTTTAAGGAAGAAACTACGCCTTTACTAATATTGACAATTGGTTT
>JAHWFP010003445.1:0-27353 GCA_023313725.1 Lithobius niger
TTTGAATAGATACTGCAAGATACTAATGAGCTATTATGTTTTTTTTTGTTTTTTTTTTTGTTTTACATATAGCTCGCAGCAAAGTATTTCGGATAATTTCGGCTTCACGCAGCCTGGCCAATTTAAACACGGAATGCAAAACAAAATTCGGTGGTCGTGCAGCCATCATTTCTGATGAAGACACATACACGTTATTTAAACAGGACCCGACCATCTCGCCCTATCGTAACGAAAACTGTTGCAGCAGAAACTGTTTTTATCTAATAAATCTACGTTCCAAGGGAAGGAATGGCACTTTTGAATGGGGGAATGGAGAAACCATCGACGTTGAGAAGGGGACTGGCTACCAGCGCTGGATGCCGAACGACGGGCCGAAGTTGTACAAAACTCAAGACGTCATCGTTGCTTCGGCTTCTTGCAATAAGGAATTTTATTGGATTGAATTGAAGGTCGCGGAAGCATATGGACTTTGTGAGGCTCCGTAACAGAGTAAATATTGGCGCAGTTGCACCCATGATATCCTTGTTTGATTTATTAGTACGACTGACATGAATTAAAGCAAATACATGTCCTTCGTGGTACTAACACAAACTGTGAATGAAACTTGGTGTCCTGCACCTTACAATTTTTATTAGTGTGATAGATTTTAGGTGGTATGGTATGCTGTGGCGTATTATGGTTTAGTGTGGTGTGGTGTCGTGTTGTATAGTGTGGTGTAGTCGGGTGTGGTGTGTCGTAGGAGTGTGATGTGGTATTTAAGGGGTGTGGCATATTTTCTACCTTCAACCTTATTATAAAGTATGATTTTTCTTTTATTAGTAATAAAATTAATTTTATCGTACAGTTACTCTGTGTTTATTATTTGCTCAGCCAGAGTTCATAACAGTAGTTTTTCTAATGAGCTGCTTCACTACACGCGTACACTGGTGCACAAACTGACGAACAAATTCAACAAATCGAGTGGAACAATGCCAATGGAAAAATAAAATCAAAAGCAAACAAAAAAAAGCAATAAGAAGTAGGTATGTACGCCTGCATCCAGACTGCGAGCGTAGCTCCACTTGAACACGCAACACTATGTTTAGGATTTCCACGCGTTGTAACCAGGGCCTTTTGAATACTGTTTTACTCTGACTACACGATCATTGTTGTTCTTCTTGTTGTTGTTGTTGGGAATTTTACATTTGCCTAGACATCTAATCAATAAACCAACTTTCAACATTTTACAGCTTAAAACGTAGGTACGAACAATGCCTAGGGCCTTTTGAATTTTATTTTAACGGGGCTACAATATACGCTTGTTGTTATTCTTGTTGGGGAAATTTTGTTCTTACATAGAGATCAAACCAGTGAACCGATTTTCAACTTTTATTGCTTAACACGTAGCAATGGATAATGGCCTATAGGGCCTTTTGAACGCTTTTTCAATGTGACTACAATATTGTTGTTAGGACATCCAATCACGAGATCCCGGATGCCGGAATCCCGGGATCACGACCATTTTTTAGACCCGAAAAACCCATAATTATAACTACCTGAATCCCGGGATTTCCGGGATTGAAAATAGGACTAATTCGTGTAAAAAAATTTGTAAAGTAATGAATCGATTCTTTTTTTCCTTGTGAATTTAATGTTGACCTTCCCCTCGTCTCTAGACTGGAGTTTAACTACTAATAACAACATCTAAATTACATGTCTAGGTTGGAACTGAACAGTTCTTCAGTGACCTAGCAAAATCATCAACGAAAATGGATATGTTTATTTGTATGTTGACTTCGTCATTTGATAAATCTGGAGTCGGAAAGAGAAGTACAGTTAACATGCAATTACAAACCCGCAAACACACAAATACAGAAAGTGTAATTGCTTATTTGTCTTTTAACTGCAGCTTCATGGCTGGTAAAAGACTGCAACAACGGTCATTATGTAAGCCTCAGCAAGAACTTCCACGTCAAACGTCAAAATTTGAAACCCTGTAGTTGGCCCCTGAATTGACATAGACCAACGAAATTCGGTAGTTGTAGTGGTGTCATGACTATTTTGCTGCATTAAAATTTTTAATGACAACAGTCGAACCGTTGGGACTCCACAGCAAGGCCATTCCTTCTTGTGGTTGTTGTTGTTCTCGTTGTTGGGCCTCTTTGTCATCACCTGCAGATCAAATCAATGAACCGATTTCAAGTTTATAGCTTAAATGTAGGTATGAACAAGGCTAAGATGCTTGTTCATAGCCTACTTTAAAGGATATGTTGATGTTACAATAGTCTTGTTGTTGTTTTTCTTGTTGTGGAAATTATGCTCCTAACTAGATATCGAACCAGTGACCCGATTTCCTATTTTTATAGCTTAAAACGTAGATATTAATAAGGACCAGGGCCTTTTAAACCCTACTTTAGTGTGACTAAAATGTTGTTGTTGTTGTTGTTATTCTTATTGGGGAAATTTTGCTTTCACCTACATGCCAATGAACAGATTTTAAACTTTTATAGCAAAATAATATAAACGTAGGTATAAACGTGGAACAAAGCTCAGGGCCTTTTAAACACCATTTGAACGTTACTATAATTTTCTTTTTGTTGTTGCTATTCTTGTTGGAGAAATTTTGTCTAACCTAACGATAGAACAAATGAATCGATTTTCAATTTTTATAGCTTAAAATAGATGCATTAACAAAAGTCAGTGGATTTTAAACGCTATTTTTAAGTGACAAGATTCCTGTTGTCGTTCTTGTTGGGAATTCTTCTCACTCCTATAGAACCATCCAGCGAACCGATCTTTCAATTCTTATAGCTTAAAACCTAAGTATTAAAAAGGCCCAGACTCGTACAACAGTTATTTTAGGGTTATTACAATATTGTTGTTGTTGTTTCTGTTGGGACAAGAAAACAAAACAGATATAAGTAGTAAAAAACGCTTCGGCATTAAAATATGGTTGAAAGCCTTAAGAAAAGTAAATGGCTTAAAGGAACAGACACAAGAAAACGACGTGTAAGGCCGGGTTTACGCAATCACTCGCTTTTGCATTCTCGCAGCTAGAAGCTAGAAATCACCTCAAATTCCAACATGGCGGCGGTTTTATGTCTGCCGCCTCGCAACGAAAACAGCAAATAACGTGAGTTCAGAAGCGTTTGGGAAAATTGTTTCGTCATGAGGAATTCTTTATATTATTGGCACGGATTATAAGACTGCAAGTATTTACTCAAACGATGTCGGATTTAGCTAATCCATTTAGCTTTGTCACCATGGCAATGTCACCTTTGCCATCGCGATTGAGTTCTAGCTGCGAGAATGCAAATGCGAGTCGCTGCGTAAACACGCCCTAAACCATCAACGTCGCGCTAATACAGTATGTATAAAGAAGCTCCAGCTTGTTTCTTATGGAGGCTGTTGATTTCTTCTACACGTATCAGTGCGACGCTGATGGCTTACATGCCTTCGTCTTGTAACTGTTCGTTCAGAGCACGAAGGGTTTGTAAAGCTCACATCCGTATTTAATGCTTAAGCGGTTTTACTACCCATCTTTTAAATACGGGGTTCTTTAACAGCCACTTTAACAATTCTCCCTGAAGCCATTGTATTTTTCTTCGCTACCCGTCGCCAACCTTGGCGCTTGTTTACTTCGGGTATGGTTTAAGTAGTATAGTCCAATAACCGCATAGTCATTCGAAACAAGTTATAAAATCAGTATCTTGCAGTACACTCACGAGTATACGTCGACCATAACTAGCATGTAGGAATTATTCGTGAAAGAAAAGTAAAGGAGAGTAACAATCACTAATTGTTGTTTAGGCCTACTTCCTACATGATTTACATGTTCCAATCTGGCCTGGGTTTTTTTTCCAATTGCTCGTTGATGTATAATCACAGGGCTGCAGTAACTGCAGTAGTCTACAGAGTGCAAAATGTATTACTACTAACATAAAAAATAACAAATACAACACTCCCTTTGATTAAAACTTTAAAAAAATACCAGTTCATTTCAAATAAATCATGAGTATGCTAACTAACTCACTGTACTTTTCATCTTGTGAGTATTTTAAACAATGAAGTTATCCAACGCAAATTCCCTTCATGTAGTTTTTTTTAGCCACCGAAAATCATAAGCATAAATTCCGAAATTTCGGGATTAAATTGAGAGAAAAGAATCCCCAAATACAAATATGTCTCGGGATTGGCTGCCCTAGTGACAAGTTCGCGGTTCGCATCTGGTCCAGAATAGGGGGGGGGGGGTTGAGGCTTAATGGGGGGGGGATTGAGGCTTAATGGCGCGTCGACAACTTGGTCATTAGCGCCAACCTCAGTCACAGTGCAGTGGTCCGGGTTGCCACTGCACCACACATTACAGAGAATAGGCAACTTACAGGCGAGTTGTTGAACTGGCTCGGCAAAATTCCTCAGCAAAAAAATTCCGGGAGAAACGACATTCAAACGTCCAAAACATCGTCA
This sequence comes from Lithobius niger, assembly GCA_023313725.1. Taxonomy (NCBI): domain Eukaryota; kingdom Metazoa; phylum Arthropoda; class Chilopoda; order Lithobiomorpha; family Lithobiidae; genus Lithobius; species Lithobius niger. Next base: position 4,447 of record JAHWFP010003445.1, read on the forward strand.
CCATCCCACTTGTCGATTTATATGTCCGTGTATTCATCAAACATGTTGACTCTGATACCAATGTTTAGATATTCCCTGAAAACAATCGGGTTGACATAGTTATCCTGGGACTATTTCGTAAGACGGGTGTAGGGTTGCACTAAGACGAGTTACGAGTATGAGGAGAATCAAAAGAAGACTAATACAAAACAGTATACTATACCAAATGAATCACATATAAAGACAGGTAATAGAAATAAGTGCCGTTGGGCCCAGCAGAATTTAGAGCAGCTAGGGTCCATAAAGAGTAAGGGCGCGTTTACGCAGCGACTCGCCTTTGCATTCTCGCAGCTAAAACTCAATCGCGATGGCAAAGGTGACATTGCCATGGTAACAACGCTAAATGGATTAGCTAAATCCGACATCGTTTGAGTAAATACTTGCAGACTAACTTATAATCCGTGCCAATAACATAAAGAATTCCTCATGACGAAACCATTTTTACAAACGCTTCTGAAATCACGTTATTTGCTGTTTCGTTGCGAGGCAGCAGACATAAAACCGCCGCCATGTTGGAATTTGCGGTGATTTCTAGCTTCAATCTGCGAGAATGCAAAAGCGAGTGGTTGCGTAAACGTGCCCTTAGCCTAAAATAAGTTAATCGGATAGGTGATCTGTCCAGGTTGGAGGGAGGATGGAAAAGACGATCTTCTAATCAATAGAGGGCATCAGGTAGTTTTCCGGTTCCTCCCCCCCCCCCCCCGGGTTTCCCTCGTTTAACTAGACGTTTTTCAGTTCTGCTGTGTTGATACACGCAAATTCTCGGTCATACGGCGGGACAGGGGAAGTCGTGGTGGGGGACTGCTGGTCGTTCATCGAAATGACATTCAAATGGTTGTTGAATCTGTTGCTACTGACGCAGAGGGTATTACGATTTTCTCACCCGATTTTGGTCTGAAATTTATTTTAGGATATTATTTTGCTCGATAGCCGGAACGACGAAGCAATTGTAAATCTTTGCCAGTTTATTAACAAATCTTTTGATGATTGGCACTCGTGCATCCTGCTGGGCGACTTTAATCTCTGCACCGTGGATTGGGAGCATGGGTGGGCATCCGATTGTCATCATAGATTCTTCCTGGATCTAATTGCACCCCTGGGACTTTGTCAACTCGTCGACAAGCCTACTAAGGGAGATAACATTCTAGACCTGGTGATCTGTGAGGACGACCGGCTCGTCTTTGATCTTGAGGTTGAGGACCATTTCGGGAACAGCGATCGTTGTGTTGCTTCCTTTTCTCTTAACTTATCTTCTCTCGGCTATGCAGGCCAGAAAACCCGCGAGGCTACTATGTGTAAACTTGATGTTGATGGGCTGAGGGATTCATTAAGTATGGTTAATTGGGATAGCCTTATTTTTTTATGTTCATCCTACTATCGAGCGTGCTTGGAGCTGCTTCCATAGCATTTTAACCAGCCATATTCTACTCTGCAGCGAAACATGTAATAAAAAAATCTGTAGGACACATTCGATTCCTCGGTTTATTAACAAAATTCATCTCCGAAAGCTTAAATTGTGGAGACGCCTTAGGACTGACCCCAGCGACCACGCTAAGCAGACGTATAATATTCAACGCAAACTTTACTCTGATTCAATCGAAACGTGGCATAGTTCACGTAAAGCTGCAGCAATCCGGGACGGGTCAGTAGCTGCTCTTTTCAGGCTCTATCGCACAAGAACTTCTATTCCACGTACTTTGCCTCCTTTGAAAGTAGGCAACAACTATCTTACTGCGGACCTTGCAAAGGCAGAGGCCTTTGGTTCCACCTTTGCGTCAAGTGTCATTACTGACATTGGCGATACACTTTCTCGCTTAGGTTCCCTGTCTGCTGACAGTGTATCTTGTACAAACGTGCTCTTTACTGACACACTTGTGTTTGAAGCAATAAACAAAATTAAGCCAAGCCGATCGCATGGACCAGATGGCCTTTCAGCATTCCTTTTCAAGCAGCTCGCCCATGAACTTTGCTACCCGCTCTCTAAACTGTTTACTCTCTCCTTCCTTCAGGGTAGCATCCCTAAGATTTGGAGTTCAGCTACAATTATTCCGGTTTTCAAAAAGGGATCTTCTTCAGATCCGACAAACTACCGGCCCATTGCCTTGACCTGTGTTGCCTGTAAAATTAAGGAATCCATTATTCGGGATGTCATTTTGAAATTTTTTGAGGACCACTCTACTATTAAGTCTGACCAATATGGTTTCCTTCCAAATAGATCTGCCACTCTTCAGTTACTAAGTGTCTTGGATCGTTGGACTTGCGCACTTGATATTGGCATTCCATCGGACTCTATTTACTTTGACTTCAAGAAGGCCTTCGAATCAGTGATTCATCGAAAACTACTATTTAAGGTTGCCAATTGTGGCATTAAGGGCAAGCTGGCTGGCTGGATTGAGGGCTTACTGAGCAACAGAACTTAACAGGTTGCAGTTGCAACTTCACTCTCATCGAGTGCTCCTGTCCCCTGTGGGGTGCCCCACGGATCAGTCCTGGGTCCGCTGTTGTTTGTTGTCTATCTTAACGATCTTGACTTTTCCGCTGGTAACACTTTTGGATTAAAATTTGCGGATGACCTCAAAATTAACACGGAAAATTATTTTCCTTTTAAGTCTTTGGAACTCCAGGCTGAAATACAGAAGGTGGCAAATCGGTCCAGGAGGTGGCAGCTGCCACTATCTGTTGACAAATGTTTCACTTTCCACGTGGGCATGCAAAATTCTTGTTCTGTGTATGACCTGGACCATACTTCCCTTCCATCTGTTTTGGAGGTTCGGGACTTGGGAGTGTGGTTCGTAAATAGTCTTAAATCCTCCCTACATTGCCATAAGATGTGCACGCAGGCATACCGTCGGGTTGCAATGGTCAACCGGTGTTTTACTTCCGGTAATTGGTCTACCAAGGTTTGGGCTTTCAAAGTGTTTGTGCGGCCACTTTTAGAATATGCAACACCAGTCTGGTCTCGTCACTTACTAGGTGATACCGACCGCCTTGAGGCTGTCCAACGCAGATTTACAAAGGGACTTCTCGGATTCCGTGACCTTTGCTACTCTGAACGCCTTAATAAGGCTGGTCTGGAGCTACTTGAGTTACGCAGAATCAAATTTGATTTAATCTTAACCTACAAGATCCTACACGATCTCACATCTGTCAGCCTCCCCTTTTTTGATTTTGTGCCGTGTATTGGTCGAACGAGGGGTCATAGCTGGAGAATTGCAATGTCAGCCTCGTCTACAAATTCTCGCCGAAATTTTTTTTCGGTGCGAGTCATTCGTGTTTGGAACGCTCTTAGCGAGCTTACCGTAAACCAAAACACGGTGCAGGGATTTCGTCGCCACCTCAACATGGAAAATCTTCATCCATTCTTGAAGCGTTCTTGGCCCCAGAGTACTTAATTTTTCCCTATTACTCCTCATTTCATGGTATGGTGTTAGTGGCTCACCGCCCTTCCATCACCCTCCCACCCCTAGCGGTGGCAAAGATTATTATTATTATATAGGGCACCTACCATAGTGAAATCATGAATTTATATAGTATTACACTGGTTTGATGGCTAGGACACTGGACGCAAGCGGCTGTTGTCCAGCTTGTTTTGGAGAAGCTTCTGTGGCTGCTTGCAATCCCTGACGCTACTGCTACGTGTTGGCGGCTTGTTTTGGAGAAGCTTCTGCGGCTGCTTGCAATCCCTGACGCTACTGCTACGTGTTGGCGGCTATTTTTTACCTCTTTGCTTCAAAGCAACTTTTAGGCTATATTTTTGCTCGTTTTCGCAGTTGTGATAGAAAGGTTGAAGGTGTGCAAATGTGTTGTTGGCTCTTGGGAGACTGCAGAAGCATGCATTCACATGTAAACATATAGATCTTTAATTGAAATACAATATTAAAATTCCGTCAGTGCAAATTTTACGATCGTTTACTAACGAAAAATACAGTCCCTTAAAACTAAGCTCGATAAGTGATCACATATTAAAAATGGCAACTTATAAGCAGGGTCGTGCCAAAGACGAAATTGATATTTTGGGTGTGTGTGGGGGGGGGGGTTTAGGAAGGTAGAAATAACCTAGTAGATCCCACTTTCGTCCGAAATTCAAGCTTTTTTTTTGGGGGGGGGGGTCTGGCTATTTCTTCTTTTAAATGTAGCCTAATTTAGTACGTCCGGCCTTACGTAATTCTGACTGTGGCCGTTTTCATATCAGACTGGTTGAGTGTCGTCTCTGTTTATAAAACGGGTAAATAAAAACATATTTTTAAAAATATGTTTGCAATACAAACTAATCATTTTACTGTTGTCATAATCAGTCGCAGCTTTGTCGTTTTGTAAAATTAAAAAAAAAATCCTGCTGTTTGAGTTTATGTAAAATAAACATTTCTGTTCATGCCACCATTTGACCGAGCGTATTTTGAAACTACTAGTTTAAAAGGTATTTCTTGGTGAGTTGGTTACGAGCAAAAAAAATGTATTAATTCGTATATACAATTTTTATTTTACATTTAATGCTTAAATGGTAGGTTTTACACAGTTTAGGTGGTTGAGAAGAATCCCCGCAGGGATAAAATAGAGTCGAAAATATGAAAGAAAGAAAAAACCAGTGTAGTAGCTGCATTGTTCCCCAAAACATACTTTCATCCTACCAGTCTAATTTAAATTCTTTAAAATTTTTACTAAATTTTTATCTATGCAGAAAAATCATCCACAATCAAAAATTGATACGTAGAATTTGTCATAATCCATGGGTATAAAATAATTCGAGTGCGAAGTTATTATTTACATATTTTATGGCTAAGCCCAGGGCAATATACACATGCACAACTCTTAACCTTCCATGTTGCCAACCCTATTAAGTTATTAATAAAAGTCAAGCTAAAAGAGGTGACAATAAAAATGTGGGTGGTGATTAAAGTATGGTAAAGGTACGGTTTTTTATTTTTATTTTTACAGTTGACGATAAGTGTATAAGTGGACGCTGCTGGTTTCTAGTTGAATGTACGTATTTTTACATGCTTTTAATAGGATTTTTTTTTGTTAGGCTAGTACATTATCTAAATAAAATATTCTTTTTACACTTATTGACTCATAAAAACGTATCAATATTTTTTTTAAAAACCACAGTAGCTTCCAAGCTGCCATCATGATGCCAATGCTGTGTTTAGTTCGATGCAAGGGAAAATGGCCGCCCCACATGACGTCATTGCGCCACACTGAAATTGAACGCATGGCAACACGCCGGCGAGACAAGTGTGTCCCCTCCCTCGTTAAGCTCCATGGTTAAATAGATAATTATGCCTAAATCTGCGCCAGACAGACATGTGTCAGCATGGATAATTGCTTTCGCACCGAGCTTAATGTTCTATTACTCCGCCCATATTTGTACGTGGATTTGTCGGAAAATAATTATTGCGCCATCGTCAAGCTTGGATCGTTAAGTCAGCCCTGCACATACACCTTACGATAAGGGCTGTTGCAAAACGTTCCTGGGAAGTTATCGGACTACGCCACAACGGTGTTGCTTTTAGTGGGACAACGTATCAGGCAAGGCCACAGCAAATTCAGTTTGCTTGTCTAATTCAGCACTTCATCACTGAACAGTCTTTTCATTCGATACAGCCTATTTAAGATATAACTAATCGAGAAGAACGATGAAGATAGTTACTCAAGTTTCAATTTGTATTTCTTGCCTAATTATGTGTACGCTGGCTGCCCAGCCATGGAATAAGATAACTAAGCCCAAGTTTCGCAAGGAAAATATCAAACCCGCTGCTGGTTTGTTGAGCACTTTCACCCTGAAATCTTTACTGCAATGCACTTTTATGTGTAATCAAAACCTCAATTGCGTAAAGTTTTCCTTCAGTGGTACCATATGCGAGCTATACCAGTTTGTATATCCCACTCCGAATCCAGAATTCGTAAATGCTACAGGCTTCGTGACCTACATAGGTAACACACAATTCCGTATTGCATTTGTTGTTTTTAAAGAAGAAATCACGAGATAAAGGGTAAGCAAGCTGTCTGCATTAAAGACTGGTCTTGTGAGGACACACGATACACTAATCTGAGAAAGAAAGAAAAGATTAGTGTATCGTCTATCCTCACAAGGCCAGTCTTTAATGCAGACTGCTAGCTTTTTTTACCTCTTACCTTGTGATTTCTTCTTTATTTTCTTCTTTATTTCTAGTGTGGAGACCAGGAAGCGATGTTGCCTTCCCTCCTTGTATGTATGTTTGTGACTTGTAGGTCATCACTGAGAAAGATTGAACAGCAACTTAGCTCGGCTGGAGCCTGTAGCCAGAACCTGCCCTCGTAGCGCAGTGGTTGGAATGCCCGGGTAACAATCGGAAGGTCCTTGGTTCGAGTCCCAGTCGGGGTAGTTGCCTTTTCTTACTTTCTCAGATTAGTATATCCTCTCAAGGTCAGTCTTTAATGCAGACTGCTAGTTTCGTTTGTTTGTTTTTATTTGGTTCAAAAGTGCTTTTCATTAATTTCCTTTCATTTACTATTATTTTCTGCCATTTGTTGTAGCGTTAACGGGTATCGAAATACCGTAAATTCTTTCCTCGTATGCCTTTCAACCGTTGGCAATCCTGCTATTGTTGTAATTAAGTTAAAATTCTAGATAAAGTAAAAAATTTATAAATCCTATACCACTTAGGGGTATGTAACTCGTGTCCAATGAAGGTCCGTTACTGTGTTTCAAAGCTCTGTGTTGAATTTCGACGGAGAGTGCACTTCCATTTACGTAGTTAAAAAAATGTGCCACTGACAGAAGCGAATCAACACAAGTAATAGTTATTCGTGAGAAATGAACGGTTATCGTTTTTTAACCCACGGCTGCGATGGACGAGTGCGAGGCACGAGACAAATTTGCATACTCGAGCCGGGACAATCATCGCAGCCTTGGGTTAAAAATCGATAACTGTTCGTTTTCACCAATAACTAATTTATACCATGGTTGGGACGTCAAGCTAACTCGTATTTCATTAAAACGTGTTTGTGTTTGTGAAAATTGCTTCAAGAAATACGGTAATCAGAATATCGATATGAATGAAGTCATTCCATTTTAGTTTATGGAGGGGGAATGGGTATCAAACGAACGAGTCTTTTAGCTCAAGTTTGTGGAGGGAGGGGAGAGTGGATGAGGTTAGCCATACGCGCGTTTGGCAAGTTTCACGCTGGTAAGCTCGGTCCTGTTTTCGAAGCTCTTCGGAGTCAATAAACTTCGATATGTGAGGAAGAAGTGATAGAATGACATTCGGGGGGGGGGGGGGGGATGAGACTTAATGGCGCGTAGACAGCTTGGTCATTAGTAATTAATTTTGTGCGTTTGTAGTTTGATAATTGTTTCAGAAATACGGTAACAGCGTGTAGGTAAGAATGAAGGTCATTCCATTTTAGTTTGTGGAGGGAAGGAGGAAGGGGGTTGGGAAATTACGCGGAGTGAATAAACTTAAATGGGCCAGAAGTGTGAGAGTTTGCAGGGATAGGATTTCATTCGAGACATTCGGGCAAGTTAAGTAATTCCTTTAGTAAATTTTTATTGCGTTACGTTTTAGGACGCTGTATTTGGTTGTTGGTGTGTGTCTTCCCAGTCGCGTGACCGGGAAGTGTCAAAAGTATGGGTTGTCGGCAAAAGTGTGGGGTAACTTGATGACGCACAGTTCCGGTCACAGGAAACGGGATTTACCCTATTAAAATTTAGTATGGCATTCAGTTAGCGTGACGTCACAGTCATGGTATAAACACAAGAAAACACCCTAGATTTAAATTTTTAGCAGCAATACTTCTGCCTTGATTACAGAAAAGATGACAATATAAAAAAAATGTGAGGGAGAGCTCCAGTCAAACACACAGTTCCGCTATCTCGAACGTGACATGATGGCGGATCTCTGTGCGTGACTGAAACTCTAACTCCCATATCTTTTTTGTGCTCAAGGCGCGAATATTTCGGCTGACAATTTTAATATGGAATGCTTTCTTGTATTTGCGGCAATTCGCATTCGGCAATCGCACCTTTTTTTTTTATCTACTTCCGTAATCCACAAAATAATTTTATAATGAATCCGTGTTTTTTATGCCACATCTTCAAATTTATTTCCTCTGTGTTTAAATAATGTCCATTGTGAGATACGAATTAGTAATTTTGTCTTTTTTTCTTTTTTTTTTTACATAAAGTTCGCAGCAAAGTATATCGGATAATTTCGGGTTACCGCAGCCTGGCCGTTTCAAACACGGAATGCAAAACAAGATTCGGTGGTCGTCTGGCCATTATTTCTGATGAAGACACATACACGTTATTTAAACAGGACCCGAACATCTCGCCCCATCTTAACGACAACTGTTGCACCAGAAACTGTTTTTATCTAATAAATCTGCTTTCCAAGGGAAGGAATGGCACTTTCGAATGGGGTAATGGTGAAACCTTCGACGTTGAGAAGGGGACTGGCTTCCAGAATTGGATGCCGCATGACGGCCCGAAGTTGTACAAAACTCAAGATGTCCTCGTTGCTACGGCTGCTTGCAATAAAGAATTTTATTGGATTGAATTTAAGGCAGCCACTGAAGCATGGGGAATATGTGAAGCTCCGTAACACAGTAAATATTGGTGCTGTTGCATGCATGAAATCCTTGTTTGATTGATTAGTAAAACTGACATGAATTAGTGCAAATACATGTCCTTCGAGGTAGTAACACAGATTTTAAGTGACTCTTGGTGTCCAACACCTAAAAACCTTTTAAAGTGTGGCATATTTTAGGTGGTATTGTGTGCTGTGGCGTGTTATGGTTCGGTGTTGTGTGGTATGGTGCGGGGGTGTGGTGATGTATAGTGTGGTGTGGTGTTGGGTGGGGTAGGATGTCTTTGTCGGTGCCCCAATTTAGGAGGGTGCAAGAAACCCAGGCAAAGGAAACAAGGTGGCTTTAAAGTAAAAGCAGGGGACCCATGCAGAACTACTGTAAAATAGACCACAACCTGCCACCCAAAATTGTTTAGTCTTTTGGGGATCAACATTTTACTCTTGCTCCCCTCTTCGAAAGATTCTAGGAAGGGGGGGGGGGGCCCCGATGAGGCTTAATGGCGCGTCGACAGCCTGGTCTAGTTGCGGCACTGGTCGTGGTAATGTGATGTAGTAAAAGGTGTGGTATATTTTTTACGTGTGGCATTTATTAGGTGTGGAACGTTGTAGATGTGGTACATTTTCTATCTTTGACCTTATTATATAAAGTATGATTTTTTTTCAGATTGCCATGAATTTTCTTTTATTTGTTTTCTTTATCTAATAACTTTAATTTTGTCATACTGTAATTCTCTGGTCATTATTTACTCAGCCAGAGTTTATTTGAGAAATATTTTTCGAGTGAGCTACTTCATTATATACGGACTGATGCACAGACTGACGAACAAATTCAACTAATCGAATGGAACAATGACAATGAAAAAAAAAGCACACAAAAAAACCAACAAGTAGGCAAAATGTACGCCTAACGTAGTACAGATTGCGGGCATACAAATATATACTTTCGTTTGCACTGACATTATTGCTGGAACAGGCCTGACTAATTCCAGTAGATTGCTTGAATTAGTTTATCATTTCGTGCTATCTTGTGTATTTACGTGTCATTGTTTGTTAAGGGGGGGGGGGGGAATGAGGCTTAATGGCGCGTCGACAACTTGGTCATTAGCGCCAACCTCAGTCACAGTGCAGTGGTCCGGGGGGGGGGGGGGAATGAGGCTTAATGGCGCGTCGACAACTTGGTCATTAGCGCCAACCTCAGTCACAGTGCAGTGGTCCGGGTTTGTTAAGGGGTTTATGTAACAGTTCCATTTTCAGTTGAATGTAATAAATATGGATAGACAATGACGAACAATGTAGCTCAATTAACTGTTTACTTGGATAAATTACCACGGCCGATAGGCACAGCTTATTATAGTTCGTAATATCACGAGAAATTGTTTTAAAAAAAACGATGAAGGAGGAAGAGCGGCAGCAACATCTGCTATCACTGTCAAAATGTAACAATGCTGCAGCGTTTAAAATATTGCAACAAATATGCGAGGCCACAACATCATATGAGAGTTCACTCGAACTAGATTTTCGGACGTGTTTTTTCTTCAGCTCCTCAGCATGGTCTGACCTAGTTCTTGGGCGACAGTTACCTGCTCAAGTGGCCGGCCGAGCACCACGCTTTGGCCGACAAGTGCTATGGACCATGTCGACAGATCAAAGTGAAAAATAATAGTAATAAGTTTTCTCATAGATTAGAAAGTTAACTAGATATACGGTATCACTTTTTCGCGAGACCAGCCAGCTAGCGAGTATCGCGAGACCAAAGCTGCAAAGCGTGGCCTAGCGCAGCAAACTCCATGTACGCGATACGCGAGCTACAACGTCTCGCCAAAGCAAGCGAGGCCGTCTCACGCGCTTCTACTCGGCCCAAAATCTTTCGGCTAGCGCCATAAACAAGCCGTTGCGTATCCCTGTACTCGATCGGTTCGACAATCTACTATAGCTAAATACTTTAATTGTTAGACAAACAAAATGAATCGGCACGTAGGTAGATAGGAATGTATTTAATAATCGGGCCCATGAAATGGCAGGCAGACTAGGTTCAAATCGTGAAGCGCGCTATTATTGGTTTCCGATCAAAACAGGCCACCGGCCGCAGAGCTAATTCACCGCTAGAACGATCGTTCATTTCCCAATCAAGTCAGGAAACTTGCTGTCGTTATGAAAAACTAGAGAATAATCCACAGATTCCGAAAATGCTGTTGTACAAATCTGAAAGTTTTGCAGTAATTAGGCATGAGCAAAAATATACATTCATTTTAGAGCCACTCGGAGCCTATCTGAGTCATTCAAGTATACCGCAGTGCTACCCAGGTGGCTTGAATCAAGCTTAAATGGAATTTGAGGAGCGAGAGCTAATCGGGCGGATCAGCGAGGACAGCAGCATGCTAGTCCCTGTAGCGTGGCTAGCTTGCTTACTGGTCTCGCGTAAATGGAGTTGGGGCTTTATTTCGTGCTGTGGTATAAACACGTTGTCTGCTCCATACTTTCGTTTTATATACCGCTTTACCTTGATACAACGATTTCAGGTTTCATATTCGGGATTCCCATCGCTGGCTTAATCGACTATTGTCCCCATGCTGAAGTGAATTTCTCCAAGCATTCTTTTTTTCAAATGAAACTAATGCAGTGGTTCCCAACCTTTTCTACAGTATGCCTCCCTATTGGGACTAGCAGGCAACGGCGCCCCCCCCCCCCCTCCTCAAAAAAAATAGCGGTGTAATTTCTTTCACCACGATGAGGCAGTGTTGCCACATGAGAACAAAAATGCCTAGCATGTTGGCTAAAATGGCTGTAGATTGCACACAAAAATCTATAGATACTTAAAAATGAAAATTTCGTTTTCCTCATACAAGTTAGATTTCTTTTGTAATGCACAGTTAAAAATAAAAAAAAATAGTCATTGATATATTGGACGCTTTTATACAACGACTCGCCTTTGCATTCTCGCAGCTAGAAAATCATCTGAAATTCAAACATGGCGGCGATTTTAGCTCTGGCGTCACAGAACGAAAACAGTCAATAATGTGAGTGCAGAAGTAACTGGGAAATGGTTTCGTCAGGAGGAATTTCTTGTCTTATTGCCACTGATTATAAGTCCAGATCGCCGTTGTTACCATGGCAACGACAGCTTTCCATCGCGAATAAATTCTAGCAGCGAGAACTGCACAGGCTATTCATTGCATAAATGCGCCTGTATAGTACGGCTTCGGCAGCGGCTCGCACCTCCCCTGCAGCTGCTCCGTGCCTTCCAAGGGAGGCCCGCCTCACCGGTTGGGAAACGTGGAACTAATGTGTGCCGTTAATGGAATCCTTTTTCTTTTTTTTTTTATGGTTGCATTTCTTGCTGTAATGCAATGACCAAATGATATTATTTCGTTAAGTTACGTCGAAAAAGGTTATTAGCCAGAAAGAAGGACCCAACATTTAATTTGCCGTGTTTTATAAAGTTCAGTTGACTACCACCAGCATGGTGTATGCTTCGTCGGAATCCTTAACTATTCAGGATTCCAAATTTACAATGGTGAGTGTTAGAAATAAATTCTAAAAATTGTAATTTCTTCTGAAATAATTGTTAGATTTATGGCAAATTTTGGCGCAGCAATACTTTCAGGAGTATCAAACGATGTAACAAATTTCATTCTAATCCTACTTTTCGTTTGGGCTCCACCCAGACTACAATACTGCAACCAACCAACCAACATTTTGCAATTTAAAGACGGGAAACCAAACGCTCAACAAGAGGTAAATAAATAATGATAAGTCTAAAAGGCAACGTAAATAGGTTTGCATCTGTATTTATTTTGCAATTTGGTGTCGCAGTTAACTTATTCCTGAACATTTTTATTAACCTGTGCTTTCATGCGAGCCAGTAGTCATTGGTGACGATAATCGCATTTACCTGTTGTATTTGCAGCTCGTAAGAAAATATACAAATTAGTGAAGACTACGCTTAACCACACCAGCGCAGATGCAAAATGTAAAGAATTATATGGCACCCGTATGGCAAGCATCACAGATCAGGAATCTTTACAACTATTCACGGAATTGATGACGCAACGACATGCCGATTGTTCGGTTATTAAAATGAAAATCGGTTTAAAATCTAAAGGAAAATCTGGATTGTTCGAGTGAGCCAATGGAGAAACCATAGATGTTGTGAAAGGAACAGGATTTCAGTTCTGGGATCCGAAGAACATGCCGAAAATGTATAAAGAGAAAGACGTCGTTGTAAGAACTGGAGTTTGTAAAGAGAATATGTACTGGCAAGAAGGTTCAGTTGAACAAAAATTGTATCCATTTTGCGAAATTCCATAAGATTACATTAATATCCACAAATAACTGCCCCAGTAGTAAAGAAAAAAAGTACTGCCCTTTAATTTCACTCAAGTAGCGCAACTTGGTCTACTGCAAAAAGTAAAATAGTTACATTCAAATCTGTCGTTGTAGTAGCAATTTTGGAATCAATCTCAAATCTTTTATAGACGATGAAAAACACAACTTTTGCTCCTATAATATAGCTGCTTTGTTGTTGGTACAAAATGATATAACTACACTGACAACTGACCACATTCGCTGCATCCTCTCCTTTCAGGCTTCGTTTTTCCCTTACAAAAAAGAAAAATTGTGGCCTTAAAAATTTCCTTCATGCTGAATTCAAAGAGCATTTCCCTTTGTCTTTACGCAAAGAAACTTTTCCGTATATTAACTTCGACGATTAGTCAGATTAAAGACAAAACCCATCCTCAGTCGGTTTGTTCTCAATCTGGTCAACAAGTGTGAGGTTTATTATTGACGTCTTTTACTACAGCTATTCAGTTTTTTTTTTTTTAGTTCTTGATCAGTTCTTGAACAGTTCTTGAACAGTTCTTGGCTATGGTCTTTCTTGATAGCTCCAAGAAAATTTTACGCCAAAAATTATTCGTAACCAGTTGCTTTTCTTTTCTTTTTTTTAGTCGGATGAGTAGTTTTGAATTTCTGCACTTTCTCACTCTGGTCTCTCTGGATCTTCAGCCGCTCAGGCTCACAGGACTTTCTGCTCATCTTATATTTGTATTTGCTGTTGTTAAGCTGCCTATTTGTATTTAAGTGTTTTTTGAATATGGCACAAATACAATTGCAAAAGAATACTGAAGAATGGGAAAAACATCGTTGAGTATGGCACAAATAACCAAAGTATGTTTTGCCCATCCATCAGTATCCTTCCTCACAGTCAGTATTGGCTTAATCGAGCAACCCCTAAACGCCACCCTTTTTATCGAGGCAACTTCTCCAGCCGGCTAAACGGGACAAAACAGCATTCCTTCCGTGGATCGACGATGCTGAGCACCAGTGTGGAGAAAAAAAAAATCGATGAACCTAACGGCATCTATCACACAAATTTCATTTCATTTTAATAAACAAATTTTACATTCTCAGCAGTAGTAACCCTCGAATTAACTTATAGAATCCGCGGCCTATCTTGAGTTCACCCCACAACGACATAGATTATCATTTGTATGTTTTTGGCAGCAGAGTGCCTTGTTGATATCCAAGATGGTTACAAAAACAATGGCGGACGTCGATTAAAGCCGCCCTCTCCAGGAAGACGTAGCCGCTCATAAAATACCTGTAAGACTCAGGATAGGCCGCATAAACAATAGAAAAGCATTGTATTTAGCTTGCTGAGCAACCGTTCCACAACCACGCCGACCACATAGCAACGCATTTACGTGTAGTACATACTTGACGGAGTTTAGCTATTAAGTAAAACTATTTAAATATAATAACATGTAACAACTGAAGTTACATTGCCCTCCAGTATAGTGTGCTTTTACAAAATAAAACTGACATTCAGTATGTTACGCTCCACTCAGTTCTTTTTAACGAATGTCTTTTCCTTTCTACTTTTGTCAGTAGCGTAATGGGCATGGTACTACGATGCTTCTTTTTCGTGTTTTTTTAATTACCAAAACACAAAAATTTGTAAGAAACTGCGTAATGGTTAACCTGACCTCCTTTTCGAGACTGTTGTGTATTTTATTGTGTTATGAATGTACCTACTTAAACCTACTGTTTCAAATAAATTTCTTCCTTTATAACGTTGTATATAAACTTGTACACTTCATGGTTTTTATTAGAATAAACTTGCCTGTTGCCGCCTATCGCCCCTTCCACAAATTTTTTGTCCGAATATTACATTTTTTTCTTATTTTCTAGGAATCCCCCCCCCCCTACCCCACACGTTTTATTGGAATATTACTGCACTAGCTTATTATTGCATTGTAATGCACTATGAATATTATCAGGAGCCTATGAGTGAAAGAGCCATCTCCTACCCTGTTTCAAGTTCGCTCAATGCTGTTTCACGCGGAGTTGCTTAATACCCGAACTAATCATAGCTGAGATAAAATTATCGTACCTATTTCTTAGGTTAAACCTTATACAACCTAATTTTAACTTAGGATACGGTTGGCAGTATAATCACGGACACTCCGTCGAGCCTCTCCTTTATGCCACTCCTTCCTCTTCAGGGTAGGAGGCCCTCTGACTTTGTAACCCACGCCATCCCCGTATTTACGTTTCTGGGGATGAAATTATAGGGCTAGTTCTATGGTAAATCTAATTCATATCGCTTATAGCATCAATGGGAAACAGATTAAGGTTAATCTTACAACATACATCAAGCTCCTGGTGCTTCCAATTTTATCCACGTCTCCTGAACAGTATTCTGATAAAAAAGTTACGATGAACTGAATTCGAAGCCAAATTCACTTTATGGGTCAGAAGCCAATACGACCGATTATCCATAGTTGAATAGTGTTCGTTTAATAAAGGTTTAAACTGTCTATTTCTTTTGTACTCACCATGTATAAATAACTTAGTATAATAAGCAAGCTTTAAGCGGTATTTTCAACTCGAGACCAGTTCATCTACGATTCACTACTATACTACCTGTACCAGTATCGCAATAATTTGAAGTGATACTCGTCACGTCCGTTGAAAGAAACACACGTGAATAAAGGTGGTATGCTGCGCTGTTTTATTCCTTATGCCTCTTACTGCATTGGTGTATTTATGACTTAAAATGGAAGAGAGTAAACTATCTAACGAAACTAAACTATCCTAGTCAGATATTAAAAGTGATGTTCGATGTTCTAGTTTGGTAAAGCCACGCTACTGGAAAAAAAAACATAAATATTAACGAAAATACTGGCCTTATTAAATAACAGTTCCAGGGCACAATAATTATAACACAGGTCCTGAAATTATGGCGTAACTTTTTTTACTAAAGAATGTAGTCTGATTATAAACAGGAGGCCCTCTAGACAGGGAAAATGGAGTTGGGTTCAGAACTTGTCAAAAGGTAAACACTGAATACGATCCATTGGTTAATGAATTTATTTAATTGTTCATTTAAACCTTTCATTTTTATTATGTAAATTTTATTTATTACTTATTTGGGTTGTTGGTTATTTTACTGATTGGGTTCATTGTTTTGGCTTTTGAGTTTCTTTCTTGAAAGAGTGTTTTACGTTTGTAGCAAGAGAGGGCAGCAGGTGACAGGGCATAAATGGCATTGCATGAATTTTACAGCACAGTTTGAGAACACGTATGTTGATGGCTGAAAAGCCTTAGTGGTATTTTTATTTACATTTTATTTCTGTCTAACCTAACAACATCCCCTAAAACAGATTTATTGTTACATAACTGACAAATATTAAGTCAAAACTTCAAACAATGGTGTTCATTTTTTCAGAATCTCACTTGCGTGTTTTCCAACAACACATTTCTGCTGCTGCAGTGTTCCAAGCAGAACACTATCACTGATAACACGTAACCACAAGCGAGCACGAGAAATGCTCCAACTGTCCGTTGCACATTAATTGGTGGGGGTTCATGGTAGGTAACACAGTCCTTTGGGTTGAACGGACTACGTCCTGATTTGGCAGAAAATACTTTTATGATTCCTGATGTTCGAAAAGATAGCACCCTGGAAATAAAGTAAAAAGAATAAAAATATTATCACTGTACTAGTCACAAAGTTGTAAGTAGACTACAGAAAAATTTCACTAAAAATATATCAATTTAGACAAATTATGAATAAAATTGAGGATAAAAGCAGGCAGATGTTCTTGACAGCAAATGTGAAATGGTACTTTTCTCATACAAAAACATTCCAATGAACAGTAGTAAGAGCTCGTGCTAGCATGTGAGAGACTGAGTTTGACGATAAAATGCTTCGACCTTAAACGGAATTTTAAGACTTTTTTTTAATATGATGTCATGGCATCTAAGCTGGCAAATCGGTCAGTGTGTTGATATATAAGAATGCTACGATCCTGGACTGATCTCAGTAAATGTCGAATTTTGATTTCAGTGTTTAACTACAAATTAAAGGGGGCGACGAGCAATGTTCTGGTTACACAGAATCAGTTAGAGTAATTTAATACTGTAAAGAGTTTGTTTACATTTGCCAATCTCCGGCGTAGAGCTGCCGATACGAACACTGATTCGGTCTCCAGATCTCAACAATGACTGTACCATTCATGATGAAGACATTGTGTTTGATGGTCATCCCCAGTTTTAAACAACGAAACAATGTTACGTTTGATGTCATGTGAACAATCAATGATTGTAACCCCACGTGCTGGATGACTTAGTGGCTTGCATTTTAACCTTTAACTTCACTTTCCTCCTGATCCTTCCAACCGACCCAGTCCCATGTCAATCGCCATTAGTCCATGCCTTCTGGGACTTTTATTTAGAACATGCTCACTTATCCCGTGTTCCATCTTTAACTCAACCCAGACTTAACAAATGCTTTCGTGAGCAGCACCTCGACCCTTTTAAAGTTTACATTTTCCATTAATAACCATTTAAAGTTAAATCCTGTACAAAATTTTTAAATTAATTTTTATTTGCTTTGAATGGGTTTTGAGCACAGATTGATTACGTAAATACTTTATTTAAAGAAAAGATGGTGGATGTTGTAGTTTGTATTATAGTTTTCTAGTATTTCTGTAAAAAGCACAGTGATTAAAAGCTGTGCCTTTATAAACTGAAACTTCAACTCGAATGGGTATTTTTTTAGGAAAGCTATGCATTCAACTTTACTTATAGGTTTTCATGGCACCGTTAATTATTAATTTTATCCAATAATTTTCCACTATTCGTACATTTTTTTTTAAGTTAACTCTTCTTAGTTCATTCGTTCCACTTTGACATAAATAATGCAGATAGAATGTATATTACTATGATCGTAGTTTTGTTTGTATTTTGTGTGTGGGTCCGCGGTGGGAATCTCGATAATCTTTATTCTATTGAAGTCGGTAGTGGGAATCTGGATAAAATTTATTCTATCGAAGTCGGTAGTGGGAATCTCTCAGGGGTGGGAGATGGGCGGATAGTAGTGGTGGTGTTTAATTTATAAGGACCTTCAACAATAATCGGGAGATGTAGTTACGTTACAGTATTATCATGCAAACGGAATATCGCAACTATGCTCTTCAAAGCCGACCATATATGGGAGGAGGGAGGGGGGCTGTCCTAGTGGCTTATTAAATATCACAACACAACAAAAAAAAAAAGCCGCAGCGTAGCAGCGTAGCTTTTAAGCCAGAACATTCTTTCCTTATGACTGATTACTTACTTTAATGCTATTGCTTCTTTGAAAGGCGATGACTTTTGGAATGCAACGTGTATTGTGTGCGTCACGATTTTTTCTTTGATGTGTGTTACGTTACAGTTTTTCCGTAAAAATCTTTCCGCAAAGTCAATTGGCATTACATGAACGAAGTTTTCTTTAGTCAGTTTCATAAATCCTTCATCATCGTTAGGCAACAATCCGTCAGGATCTTCTGCAATCTTCTTCCACAATCTGGCGTGCATTCCCGTCTTTGCATTCTGAGAAATTAAAATTTTTTTTACAAAAGTTGTGTGCAAGAATAAATACACATTATCTTACAGTGAGTTGCGTGTGAAAGGCAGGACAACGCCGCTTCGTTTTGTCCGTCATGTCCATTGTCCGATGTGTCAAATGCAACCTACAGGCAAAACGTAGAGGTTCCTTTTTGCGTGCCTGACTCGTTTCAATACGTGTCATGTTCGTCCGTGCCGTGACGGATGCTTGGAGTTTTCCGTTAGCCAATCAAAAGGCTGATCGCCGCATTTGTCTCTTTCTTTGCGCTTGAGGCAAAGATGGCGGCTGCACACACGACAACCGAAAACTATCAAAAGTTAAGAAGAAGAATTCCAAAAATAAGTATAAACAGCTAGTAAGACAACTAGACTTTGTTCAAACTCCTTTTACAAGGTTCCCACCAAAATACTAAAATCAATTTCCCTGAGGTTTCCAGGTTTTCCAGAGTAGATTAAGTTATTTCCTAGGCTATTTACCCGTAATTTTAGAAAGGAAATTTTTCACACATTTTACCAGTTTTTGTGTGAAAAAGGCTGAAGTTTTTAGATGGGAAATACATTATTTAAAATCTTATTTTTTCCCCTGAGTGTTCCAGGTTTTTTTGTAAAAAATCAGAGAATTAATTCCCTGAGTTTTCCCTGAGTTTCAAACGTAGTTGAAATTCTCTGTGTTTTTCAGATTTTCCAGGTTGGTGGGAACCCTGTTTAATGGCCATAATCACAGTGGCTAGGCACAAAATAGGAGTGGCCAGAAAAAAAATTTCTTCGAGCGTCACTGCCAACAATATTATATAGTAACAATAATAAGAAAGACGCTCATTTTTCCAAGGTCAAAAATTGCACTTTTCACTAGCAACAAACACTGGTCACGTCCTATAAGTCTGATCATCTTCCCATAAGGATCATTTTTAACTGTATATTTGCTTTGTTCCAGCAACACAATAAACACCCCACTTAACTCCCAACAAAAGCAATTTGTAATACTTTAAAAATGAAAAAAGTGACCGTATTCCGTGAAACCCATATTTGATGGGTAAAAATATTTCACTGCATACGCCGATTCAACCGCAAGTTTTTTTTGTGAGTTTGCAAGTGAATCCTAAAATGTTTTACCGTTTTAGAAACTACACACCTTCTTCGACCAAACCGTTACATTTTTTTTAAAATTGTCGCAATAATTTAGCCGTGCAATAGCAAAAAGGCCACCGGCGACTCAAAACAACCATTTCATCTCTAACACCACTGCCATCGCTACGCATCCCAGAATGCATAGCGCCAATGCGTATACGCACTTCTGACTAAACTTCCGTCCCAGTGGTCACATTTAAATTAACTTTCATGTCAAAACAAATTCGGTAATGCAGCAGTAATTCAAAATAATAATAAATTGTGCGTGAAACCTGATAGATAACCCTTTTTTGTTAATTCGGTTGCATTGACAGCCTTCAGCCAATCGGAAGAGCGTTTAGTTAGAAGTGCGTAAGCGTTGGAACTGTGTGTTCTAGAACTGTATAGTAATGACGGTGGTGTTGGGGATGTAATGGTTCTTTTGTGTCACCAGTGGCTCTTTCACTATTGCACGGCTGAATTATTACGACAATTAAAAAATAAATGTAGCAGTTCGGTAGAAGAAGCTTTGTTAGTTCTAAAAAGGTAAAACATTTTAGGATTAGCGTGTAAACTCACAAAGGAAAGGACGGTTGTATCGGCTAAGGCAGTGAACTTTTTCTATCCATAAAATACTGGTTACACGAAATACAGTCACTTTTTCATTTTTAAAGTATTAAAAAATGCTTTTGTTGGGAGTTAGGTGGGGTGCTTGTTATGTTGCTGGAACAATGCAAGTGTTACAGTTAAAAATTAGCCCTATGGGAAGATGATCGGAGTTATATAACGTGAGTACTGAGTAGTGTGTGAAAAGCGTAATTTTTTTCCCTTGGAAAATTTGGCGCCCTGCTTATTATTGTTAGAGATGGAACATGCGGTAATATTGTAATAATAAAATGTTCACTCCCTGATTGAGTAAAAGCCCACAAACACCAAAAGGCAGACATGGAAATAAATTTTCGGCAAATTATTGCTTGCCTTGGTCACCTAAAAACAATGCCCATCATGAATACATACCCCAACATCAATTCAGACACAATAAAACGTTAATACTGTAACAATATAAAAACAATACGCAAATAAAATTAGCAGGTGAAGCCAGAGGTGTGTCTGCTCACACCCGCCATCTTGGAATGACGTCTTTCACCATTATAAAATATTGACTGGCAGATTTATGCCTCCATCACAGGAAAATATTTTATGCTATTCATGATCCTAACCTTATTTGTTGCTATGGAATAAGATTCCAATGCCATACGAATTTTCTCCAATGGTTCCTGGTACAGTATCCTGGTATTGCTAAAGTTAATGAAATGGTCAGTATCCAGTTCGTGTTTGGAGACAGCGTACTTGCTATCATTTTTCGAAATTGCACTTGCATAGTCAAGCTTGCGCCGGCCTACAGGTCTAACACATTGCCCAATGTAAAGGCAATGTCCATGTCTTCTTTTTGCTGTTTGTGGGCTTTTACTCAATCAGGGAGTGAACATTTTTTTTATTACAACCTACGTCGCCTGCAAAGTAAACTTGTTGGATGCGGTAATATTATCATGGGCACTCTTTAGCTCTACGGGGCTCTCTGTTACGTCACTGGTTGAACCCATCTATATCGACACGTTAGGGGCAACAATTTTAGTTCACAGATCGCATCTGAAGGGCGCCACTAGTTTGAAACGTGAAATTTGAAGTTTGATATTTTCCGTTCGTTGATCGGCTTTTAGGTGCAGTAGTCTTTCAGAAAGGTTTACGGGCTTCTTTTTGTTATTTATTGATCGGAGTTTGTAAATACCACTTGGTAAAAAATTATAAAAGAAAAAACGGGGGACGAATTGTCCGGAGACGAACTTTGGGACGTACTATCCGGGGGACGAAAAGTCCGGGAACGAATTGTCTGCGATTCCTGAGAATATAAGGGCCAACAAGCACACACGCTCTCATAAACGGACGGGTATGGCGTGGGTCTCCATGTTGCAGCTTTGCTTTGCCGGAGATGGAACAGGACAATGGACAAGTTGACGTTATGGTGTGGTGTCGCCTGAATACAGTATTCCCAAAAGTATTGTCAGACGCAAAATAAATTGCAGTGGTATGAGTATGGGCTGATAATATCAATACACCCTACAGGAAATCACTTACGGCGAATACGATTATGAAACCTTAGATGACCTTGAAGGTTACTTGAAGGTCATTCAAAATTTGTCATCTACGCTATTTTAAAATTCCTTTAAAAATCTCTGTAATGTGTGGTGCAGTGGCAACCCGGACCACTGCACTGTGACTGAGGTTGGCGCTAATGACCAAGTTGTCGACGCGCCATTAAGCTTCAATTCCCCCCCCCCCCCTTTAAGAATTCTGAATGGTATTGCGTTGCGTGTTATGACAAATAACAATTCAAATTATGATATTATCCTTTATAGGAAACGACACGGAAAGTTTGAATTGAGACATAACAAACGGCATTAAATAGGAAGTGTCAGAATATAAAAATAATTATTCAACAAGTAGTCCTGGATCATATGAAATCAACTCATTCATCGATGTAAATAGAACATTTATGCAAACTTTACTGAACCTACGTTTTATTCAATGTATTATTTAAAGCATTTTTTTCTGTTGGCTATTTCTTTTATTTGACACAATTGTAAAACTCTGTTTGAAAAATAGCAAAAAAAAATTCCGTTATTTTTGATGCCAGTTAACCAGTGCCGCAAGTGGTCTTTTTTTTTTTTAATGTGAGTGTCAGAGTAAAACGAGAGGCCCAGAAAACTAACCACTTTAGGGTACAAGGTTGTGCTTATTTTCTTGTAGTTTCTTATAAAAATGTGGGTCACATGATTTGTAATTAGGGTTCTATTGCCTTCTGGAAATGCGCCCCTTATCTGCGGTTCTGTTGTTAATGATACTTCAAAGATTAGTAGTAAGAGTTTTCGGTCTTGCTTAAAATACTTCGTAAGTTATAAGACAGGAAAGGAATTACGTCTTGCCAATAATCAATTCATACACTCATTGTGGTAGTGGAGCTACATCTATTAACGTAAGTAGGCTTTTAAAGCAAAAATTTACCTTTAACATTTCAGAATTAGCAGTTGATTTACGAATTGATACTCCATATTTTCTATCATTCAGCATTTCATCAATAGTGGCGTAGATTTTATCTGCTTTCTTAACAGTCAGTGAAGCCGTTATGAAGGAACAGTAGCTTGTCATGATCAGCAATGTAAAATACGAAAAGGTCAACGTCTGAATGTAGTTGGATGGGGTTCGGATAGATTCACTCAAATCTGTGAATAATAACCAGGAATAATA
>JAHWFP010003446.1:0-24595 GCA_023313725.1 Lithobius niger
GCGATTTTAATATAAAGAGTTGACGCAGCTCTTTTAGCCAAAAAAAAAACGCATTCTAATCTTGAAAATTTCTTGCCGTATACACGAAACGCCCCAAGAAATTAAATTAAATCTTCATAATTACACAGAAACGCAAAGCCACGTAGAATTATTCCTACTTAGTAATGATTTTTTTTCGACTTTAGCCACATTTATTTTTCCGGTGACTAGGCCAGCCAGACTGGAGGCGTACTTTTTATAACAGCTGTGCGGTTTAATAAAAGACGGTTTTTTTCTTTCTTTCTGAAGGCGACACCGGCTGCTTAAGGATCTTGTCCGTCTGTGTCTCTCTTTCTCTCTCTGTTTATCCAGCACCGGATTTTCGGACCGTTTATCTAAGAACAAACTTGATGTACTGTTAAAGGGATATACCTCCCAGCGCCATTTTTCTCGATCCTCCACATCTACGGCCCCAAAGGTCTATTGACTTCCTGTCTTTCGCTTGCTAAAAATCCGTTTTAAAATGTGGCGTCTAGGAGATTTTCTGTTGATTATTGGGGAACTTTATTTACGTTCTTGAACGAATATGATGATTTGCGCGTCTTCAATGACCTTGAAGTTTTATCTGTGTGTGCGCAGTACTAATTTTAATCGTTTGCTAGTAATTACTACGAGATCAAAAATCTAAAAGACTAATGCAGTAAAAATTAAAATTAATTATTCCAATAGATCGCCGAAGCAAAATGATAAGGCGCTAGTCTAGAAAATTATAAATTGTGATTTTAAACTACAAGAATCATTTCGGTTTGTGACGACACAATTAATGCGTTCACGCTGGCTTGTCTATTAGGCGCAATGCCAACTGAGATAGTAGTTTCGTTTTTCGCTGCGTGTAACGAAGCTACTGTCTTAGTTGACCTTGACTATTGTAAATGTGCTGATGCGATCGACGCGTAGCTGTTATAAGGCAGGCGGTATGTTGCTTTAAGCTTGTTTGGGCGCTGTTGGCGCAAATGCTTGCAGACTCATGTGATAACGGAAACGTTAGAATAAAGCGCATCGCCGTGCTAATTAGCGAACAGCGCCGTCCACTTACTCTAGTTTTAAATTAAATTTCTTAAATATAAAATGAACATTGGATCCAATACAATCCAATACGGAGTAGTGTCCATTACTCTCTCGTAGAGTAGTAAATAAATACAACAATGTATAATTTTGATGCATAATTAGTATCATTTAGACGTCGATTTTTGGCAACAAATTAGCTAACTGTCGCATATTGTCAGAGGGCAAGGCTCGATCATAAGTAGAGGTGGCGCGATACAAAAACGTGTTATTCCGATAAAAATTTGTTTTAATTATCCCGATAATCGATAACACCTCGATAAAACAATTTTGAGACTGCTATAACCATTTTTATTTCTTAACTAAAAAAACAAACCTTGGCTGAAGCCTACCGTGAAACCTTCCCGAATGAATGTTACACTGTAAAAAATATTTCCGTTTTTTTACGGTGACAGTCAATGGTAACACTGCTAACAGGAAAATGAACGTAATTTAACGGACGTCCCGTTATCTTGAGCAACGGTTAAATTTACGGAGCATTAATTAAGTAAAGATGAGTTGAAGTCAGGCTAAACAGTAATTATCAGTCTAATTACGGTACTTTATTCCGTAAAATATATTTACAGGCATGTTCCGTAAATATTTACGGACGTTGTACGGTGAAAATACGGAAATTTTTAACAGTGTAGTTCGCCATTTGACCAGTAGACATGAAAATGCACTTGCCATTGTCCATTATATCTTTACCATCTAGAAAGAATTCAGCAGTTATGCTTTTATACTTAATGCTTAAATATTCTTTGTATTAACCTAAACTCTCCAATCAGCTCAAGTGGTAGTACTAGTTTTGTACACTTGGTTGGAGATCCCTTACAATTTTTCACACAATGCCGCAAACCGCGTGTTTCGAGCCATCACGGTTTCCGAGGTATGATAACTTAAGCATCGAAGTTTACACGATAATTCGATAAATCAGAAAAAGTGTGATACGATAATCCACGAAAGTATTTATCGCGATATTTTCAAATTATTGATTATCGTGCCACCCCTAATCTTAACAGTGTGACAGTATCACCTTGTGACAGTCTCAGCATGGGACAGTCTTTCCATATTGTTGCCGAAAACGCTCGTCTAGCTAGTTTGTATTCCGTGTCAAATATTGGTAGAACGTGCGCACATATTTGCTCAATTTCGAACTTGTCCTCTGGCTATTAGTAAAGGCGGCAGCCTTTGCCGTAAGATTTGACCTCAACCCCCGATGTTAAAGCCAAAATTTCGATGCTTAATTTCTCTGCCGTCATTCAATCTTTTCCACTAAATTTTAGTACATAAGCGTTGTTGGACTTGTTGAACGCGTGTCCGAACTTTTAATAATTTCCGATTTGTCACATCAGAAATGCGGACTTCATCTGGAATCGTGATTTTCATTTTTGGCTTCTTGGTGTTGTTGTTAGCACGACATGATTTTATTACGCTCCCTGCAGATTAAACTATTTGTCCTATTAAAGCTGGTTCTTGGCTCATTTTACGGGTATTGCTCTGGAGATGTGCCCTTTCCATAAAGCCTTTTCTGATTCGTCAAGTAGTTCAGGAGTTAGGGAGCTCTTAATGACCAGATTGAATATTTTACATTGTTTTTAAAACATTCTTATTATGCAACAATGCCGATCAGCAAAATGCCAGCTGCACGACGTAGACTGAAAATTAAAGGGTTTCTTTTCATATTGGTTTGTGCAAACATAAATTGATATATACAAAATATTAAAACAAACTAATATAAACTGCGTGGTGTCAACGCAGCTCGAATTAGTAAACAAAAACGAATTCGTTTGATGCTTAATATAAGGTTTAACTGATCCCAAATCATAACAGCAGAGGAACACAAATAAACTTTCCTGTAAGGTTCGCTGTGCTGTTTAGTCCACGAGAAACTTTACTGCTGTATCCAACCATTATACGCGTAAATACAATTAAACTCAGAGTCAAAATTTCAAAACTTTTCCTGCCCAAACAAAAAGAGACTAATGTAAGGCTACAAACTCGATTAGTTTCTGGGCTAAATTTTTCATTGTTCTTTAGTCACGTCCGTTACTCTACTGGTGACACATACACCATTTTCAAGATTTTCCACCACTTTTCCAGGCATGGAATTTCATTATTACTTTCAAGGATATTTCCAGTTTTTCAAGGAGTCACACGAACTCTGATTTACCTGTAGAGCAGTGCTAAGCACACTGAGACGATTAATGTTTAAAAATATCCACTGATGTGGCTTAGCCAAGCAGAATGCATGAATCATTAGCTGACCTATCGTGAGCAAAAAAATAATGTTAACAAACTTTTACAGCAGCACTAAGGTTTCACGTGAACTAAACAGTACAGCAACACGTCCACAGGAACCTTACAGGGAAGTTAATTTGTGTTCCTTCGCTGTTTTGACTTCGGATCCAGTTAAACCTTACCTTCAGCATCAAACGAATTCGGTTTTGTTTACTAATTGATTATTGTATGATACTACTTCCAAGAAATTTTAATTTAGTAAATATGGGTACCATATTGGCCAGAATTTATTTTTGGGGGTGTTTCCCAAAGCTAGAGGAATAGCGTCATTATGTCGGTCTCTGTGGCCGTCCGTCCATCCATCAGAGGCGTAAACTAACTGTCGCTCCAAGGGTTCAGTCGTTCCCGTATCGCCGGTTTTGTCTCCGAAACAGCGGAATTATTCTTTTTTTTGGGCTATATATTTCATTTGCATTCTTGATTTCGCGATGATTCGTGGGGCCCCTTCCAAATTTTGTCCTCAATTTTGTTCCCAAAAGTCTGAGGACTTTTTTTTTTTGTATTTTATCTACATTCCACGCATTTGTATCTCCAGTCCAGGCGATTTTGGATAAGAGTTAAAGTTAAAATTAAAGTTTTTGAGTGGCAAATATTGATGTAGTACCGGCTACTAGTTAGGACTAGTAATTACTTGTTAATTGTATATCCCGAAGAGTCTAAAAGATACATTGAAAGATTATCAAATGTGCCAAAATGGCGTGCGATGGTTCGCTCCGCCAATAAGAGGCCAAGTAAGTCGCAAAGTCACGTGATGTAATCACAGAAATCGCGAAATTCTGGGGACGTACTCAGTGCTTTCACTCAAAGGGAATTTTTCCCTTTTCAGGATGCTCTTCAAAGGAAAAAAAATATTAAACAGGAAAAAAGGACAAAATTGGGAATTCTGTGTTTTATTTGCAAGTTGCGATTTTATCTCGTGACTCACGATCTTCTCTCCATCCAAACCCACTTTCTTGAAACTCCCATACCCTTTTCCCCACCCCCAAATCTTCTTCTCCACGCATGTTAACACGTGTCAACCCCAATTTACAATTTGGTTAGTGTTTATTTCGCGTCCGTTGCTGGTTTAGTAAAGCTAAAATCACGACAGTTGTGGTAGTGCTAATTTTTACGGTCTATCCATATCCTTCACTACTACCAGAAACGGCAGGACGTCTACTTTTAATTAGCAGAGCTACTCACATGCTGTCGTAAAGCTCGGAGTTGGCTCCATTTGCTTGCTTTGGTTGTTCGCTTCTACTTGTCCTCCTATTCTCAAATTGCTGTGTAAATCGAAATGAGAATACAGAAATAAATTAATGTAATTTGTAATTTATTTGTAATTTGTAACCGTGTCACACACACACAGACATGTGACTGGACTGGGAATCACTCACACCCCAACCAAAAGTAAAAGCAACAACAACAAATGTAATAAAAGAGAAAAAAATGCAATCAATAAAACATTAGTGGCAATGTGTATTGCAAAATCTCTCGCTCGTCCGAGTAATACTGATCTTCAGGATTAAATTAGTGCCTAGTAAACTAAAAATAGTGTTTCCCTTCATTTGCTATTTTTGATATTTTTAGTATTTTTACGTATTAGTATACTACAATATGCAAAGATAGTAAATATTAACGAAAATAGGTTCATAAAAGAACGGGAATATAAAACAAATACAGTACACTAGGTCAACAACATGAAACAAGACATCAATAATTAGCTCATTATTTAAAAAAAAAAAGAAGGATTCTGTATCATCCAAGGACAGTCAAACGTTTGCCTCTTACACGTTCTAAAATTTATTGTCTTTTTGACAATTTTAAGTAACAGGGGGTTGTAAAATTCCGACGCCAAAAAATAAATAAACTTATGCAGTTTTTCAGTGTTTTTGGTTGGGTAACTTGCATTGCAACTTCGTTCCTCGTACCGTAACAGTTAAGACAAACGATCTGCAACATACAGCTCGTTTTTACAATAGTCAAGCAAAGTTCTATAAATACACAATGATCTTACAGCTAAGATACCAAACTATTTAACGACTGGTAAGATCTTGCCTCTAAAAACCATTAGTTCAACAGTTCAGGCTTTTTTTGCAAAACTTAAGAGGCTCTAAAGCGTTTCTGTAAGTTCTGTCCCTGAAAAGGATTGAATATTGCAAAACTGATTGGACCATTGCAAAATAAAACACCTTCACAGTTTTCAGTGACACACATTTCCTTAGGTAATATAGCTTACACATATAAGGGTTCTCAACTCATTGGTAATAGTTTTAATTTGACTTTTCCAATTTAATTTGCTGTCTATTATAACACCCAGATATTTTATTTCATCAGCCTGGTGTTTACATGGACAAGAACACTTTTTTATTTGTGTTAGAGCAATTTTAAGTGTCCCACCAGAGGGCTACTGAGAGTTGCACTATTTTTCAAAGAATTCCGTCTAGTCGTGTGAGTTGGTTATCGCCAATTTCTAAGGTGAAAACATGGTTGGGTTCCTTTTCCCCCAACCTTTTTTTTTTTTAAATTCGTTTATTCCCCAAAAATAAAATTGTGCGTGCTTTGAAATAAATATTTAACCGTTGCAAAAAAAGTTAAACCACTAAAGAGCTTTTATTAATTCATTACATGGAGTTACCCCCCCTGTACCGCTCACCCGACATACATCTTGAAATTGTATAGCTTCCAAAAACCATCTCTGATTTTACGGCCGAAATTTCTACGAATTTAATTTTCTTTCTCGAACTTTTGTGGGTCGATCGATGGTCGGCACGAGAAGCACTATCAGTTATGAAATAAACTACAATAAAATAAAAACGCCGGAGGAGATTCGGCAGTTTTATTTTGGAACTTTGTCGAACGAAGCAGAGAGTTCCCTTCTCGGAGATATAGCCCATGGCAGACAGAGATAGCATCGCCAAGCCCATGTGCCTTTTCCTCATCACCAACGTCATCATCGTCATCATCTTGTTAGATGTTTACGGTTTGCAAGGCGTTCCGGTATTGGCCTTTCCATTCGTCTGTTTATAGTTTCTTTGTAAACAAGGCCCCTCAGCTCGAGCGACTTAGACGTTTAGATGAAGCGAAGAAATTCGACGGGCGAATAAATTTCACTTGAGCGCGTTCAGGGCAAGGGGTTGTGCCCGACGAAGGCACTGTTGCGGCAGGGTAGGACGCGTCCCAAGCGCCACCTTATTATCGCCTCTGAAGGCAGAAGAGTGGCCTGTGGGGAAATCGCACACGGACCACATATCGCAGGAGCCGGTGAGCTTACAACTCAGCCTATAACTGCGGGCGGTTCCCTTTCCGTTTATTTATTTATTTAGGGGGTTTGGGATGATGAGAGAAAGATGGAATGAGCGAAGGAGAGATAGAGAGTAGCATAGACGACTCTTGAGGTGGTGCATTGACGACCGCCCTGAGGTAAAAGGTGGGGGCAACAACCGCGCACTCCAGGTTGCAAGGTTCTCTAGCTCAAAGGCCTTTTGGAAAAGCTGGTCCTGCAGCCATTGAATTGCGATTTCCTTGCCGGCTTTTCGCAACGTGCCGAAACACTTTAAAATGTTAATCTAATCTTTATCTGTATCCTTGTTAAGTATTCAGGGATTTGTTCCTTCGCTTGCGAATGTTAAGTGGCTGGTCTCGACACGGCTAATTCGATTGATGGGCGGAGCTAAAGTGAGTTTAGGGGAAACAAAAGGCCTCTCTTTCATCAGGGTGTGTACGCCATTGCAACATTCCCCTTTCGATGTGTTGAGAGATGAAAGGTCTTCGGTAAATGCTTGTCCCGTCTTTTCGTGGTTGCGGTGTGAGGATGGACGAACAAAGATTTGCTGAAATTCGCGACAAGCCCGGCTGGTCACCATGTTATTTCTTGAGACATCCACATCATCCACGTCGATCCAGTGGGGCATTCAGGGGTTTTGTTTAGAGGGGGCACAAAAAAAATGGGTACGAAAGATAACGCATTTTTAACCATATCATGCTTTTAAGAATCTTAATTTGAGAATTGTTCTTAATGGCAGCAAATTCCTGACTTCTTTGTTCAGTCAGGTACGGTTCACTGTCCGACTCAGTGAGGCATCCACGAAGAATACAAAACAGCTTTATTAAAATTCTAGTTCCCGGTTAAGCTTCGCACCTTCGCTTAAGCTCCGCATCGAAAATTTAAATAAAGTTGTTTTTTTATTCTTTGTGGGTGCCTCACTGAGTCGGACAGTGAACCTTACCTAATTCTCCACCCCACGACTACCCAATTACTCAATTCTTTGTCCAGCTGCAATGCAAATAATTTTTCACACTTGTGGGGGGGAAGGAGAGGCGATGTGTGAAGGAGAAGTAACACCGGCTTGGGGGGAGGCGGGTTGAGGCTTAATGGCGTGTCGACAGCTAGGTCATTAATGCCAACTTCAGTCACAGTGCAGTAGTACAGGTTACCACTGCACCACACATTACAGAGATAGTAAACAAACCCCGTATCCAGATTTTACCATACTTCTGTACCTCCTGCAAAATTTGAAAAACTCCGGACACGAGGAGAGACTTATCACCCAATTGACACACTATGTCTCGCGGAAGATGGAAACGGCGACGAACACCATCAAGATGGTAACAATCAACAAGCAAGTGACGGACCGTAAGTGGTCCCGTCGACACCAATGACATTCAAGAGGGACAAACCCCCCCCCCCCTCAAATGGAAACAGAGAGTAAGTTGGATGTCACCAATGCGCAAATGTGCCAACACCGTCTTAACGGCGACTGTGGTGACAAGCCAAGTGCCTTTAATAGCACTGGCTTGGAGAACGTTGAACTAAGGTTATCCATCTAGACATGAAAAGAGGGGCTTTAAAAGGGGACGTCAGTAGAAAAAAAACATCGAAGTGCTTGCAATTGTACATTTCTACAGGCAATCTCGGGTCCTGGGAGGTGCAAGTGCCCTATTTTGCTCCCCTCTGGGTGTGCCACTGCGTCGATTCCAGTGTGTTTCAGTATTAATGTGCTGTACTAGACGGTCTTGAATGCACACATGTCCGTGGCATTGGGATAGCCATGTTTTAACTCTTGGTTCTCCATCTCTGGTCAGTATAGGCCATCTGGGAGAGAATTACCCACTTCCCAGCTCAAGCCAGTTCATTAAACACCACCAGTATCTGTCTGGTTTTAGCAAATTTTACTCCTAACATCGGGTGCACTTGATCCCCCCCCCCCCCCATCTCCCTCTTTCCCCGTCGCCCACCACGTTGATGTGAAAGCGGACTTATTCGAGTCACATTTCTACTCATTAGACCTTATTTCTCGTAGGGTCTGTGAAAAGACGGCGCAACAGCCCAGCAGCCAGGCAGCCAGAGTGCACGCATGCAAAACTTAACTTTTCCTCACTACCATCCCAATTTTTTTTCATTTTTTTTTCAATAAGGGTCCGCGCCTCGCTGCCTCCAGAACGCTTCGCGCGCGCCCCATTCTGCGCGAGGAGGCCCGCCGGCAATCTCTCTGCAAGACGTTAGACGCAGATGTTCCCTTATTCACGGTGCTCGGGCAATGATGTGGGACGCATTACGACCGAATCACAGCTAGCGCGCATTCTCTTGTCCCAAGCTGTGGGCCGTCATTTCAAAAAGAGCTCGGCTTTTATAACGTCGCAAAAGGCATTATATTGCGCTTCGCAGATTTAATCAATTTCTATCTGTGTATTAGGGTTGCCGGGGAAAGCCACGATAACTTTATAAACTTTTCATTATCTAAAATGAACGAGTCTGTTGTTCATGCGATTCTCCCCCTTCTCGCCATTCTCCTTTCAGTACAACTTTGTTTCAACTCCAATTTGCAGGTTACTTTAATCTGCAAAATTTGTTTCTTCAACATTAACGGGACTAGTTCCCATATGTTGACTGGCGTCTTCAATTCAAGACTGTTCTATGGTAATCGTGTCATTGTTAAGTCGTTGAGCTAAGTCGTACCACAATATTCTGCGCGTGATTTATTCAAATAGACATTTCAAAACACCATACTTTAACGTTGGTTCCTTGATAAAACACTTCACATGTTCACATGCTGTCGCTGTGCTTTCAAGTTTAAAGTTTTCGTGGTGTTTTGCCCATGAAACCTTCCAGTTTCACCAGCTTATTGAAACCTCCCAGTTTCTCTAGGTTTGTTGGTTTCTCGTACACAATAGTGATAGGACATAAGGAAACCAAACGAGCTCATGTGATGTTTAGGGTAAGGTTTAACTGAACCATAGTCAACGAAGGACAGGTTTTCTTGTAAGTTTTTATGCTGCATTGTTACCCTACTTTGTAGGACACATCGCTCTTACTTGTTGGTTGTTGCGTCGGTACCTTCCCATATCGGCAGAGAGCGGGGAGATGTTGATTAAAAAATCTAGGGATGATTCCGCAGAGGTCCCGGGTTCAATGGCGGGGTTTTAAGGCTGCAATTGAGCTCGAGAAGGAGAAAAAACGGCCGGGGGGGGGGGGAGAAGTTAAGTTAAGCCTAAAACAAAAACACGAACAGAAACTGTTCAATACCATATCATGCCACAATGATTTCACTCAACGAAAAGATTGCTTTAGTTGCATATCTAATTATTGCAAAACAGGGTGAGGGATTACAGGTTTTAGGGATGCAATATTAACAAAAGTAGTGCTGGTTAAGCCGTGACTAAAATTAAGTAAACTCAGATGATAGAAGTAGTTGGTTTAGAAATGTTCACACGTCACGTTACGGTACGCTTGAAGCCTGGGACGTCACGTAACGGAACACAATTTGGGTTAGGCTTATTCTAGAATTTGGGTGGCATCTCGCAACGGAACATAACGTTTGAACGACACCCCAGCTGACATCACGTAGCAGATAAACCTGAGGGGAGGAGGGAGTCGCTTGAAACTTGTGTCCTCACGTGACGGGATGGATTTGAAAACGGAGCAGATTTTTCTATTAGCATCACGTAACGGGACAGAATTCAGTAACTACGTTTACAACATCTCGCAACGGATTAGATTTTTTACCATACCAGGTGAGCGTAGGGTGGATCGAGTGACGAACCCTCGACCTGACTACTCTAGGGTTTTTTAGCAGGAAACGGATTATTGCACCCTGAAGCCAAGTTAATTCTGCAATATGTTGAAAGAATATGGTGAAATATACGACCCAAAACAAACATATAGACCCTGTTGCCTGGACAGGTGTCGGACACACTACGAACTTATCCGGTGGATAACACGGGGGAAGTTCCATTTTCTTAAACAGCATGAGTTCAAGATAAGAAAATAACATATTCAATCACCTTTTCTGAGGATTCCTATGGCGAAAACAGTGGTTGAGTAAGGATCACAGCACTCTTGGGAACACACCAGGATCTCCGTAGCGTTCGGCCGACTATTTGTTAAAATTAGTTAAAACAATGCCATTAAAACTACCACAGGCCCTGGCAGCCAGCCACCAGCAACAGAACAACCAAACGAGACAGTGTTTGGATTGGAGGAGACATTGAGTAACGGGAACGGCGTGGTAACTGGTTAACTGGAACATCAGGTGATTTGCATATCAGGTGATTGACTTGATAGCCAATCACCTGATTTATATTAGTAACCAACAGCTTCAATTAATTAAATCCGATAAGCTAATAAATTAACGAAGGGTTTAACTTAAATTATCAGTGTAAGCAGAACAAGTAAGTAAAGATTAATTTATAAGGTTTATTTCAGGTAAACGATGATTACAAATTACGTCACGCGAGATGACGAAGAAACAGACGCAGGTAAGTAAGTGACGTAATGACGCGAGCAGATAAGTTTGGAATCAAGGCCGGGTGAGATAACGCAAGCTATCTAGTGTAGTTGAACAAGGAGCAGACGAGCAACACAGCCATCGGTAAGTGCAATACCGAGCTGAAAGCTATGTTAAACTTTTCTTAATGAAGTTAAATGGTTTATGGGCCGGTATCTACACGTCAGCGTAAAGCGTTGATCAGATTGTCTTGAATACTGATGCGACCTGAAGTGGGATGGTCGCGCTAAAGATTTAAACACTGATCGACAAACAATACTTCATCCACTGACGAGTTCAGTACGTTTGAGGTCATTGGTAAGCTGTAACGCATCGCATCACTTCAGATTTCCTTCTGTCTGTTAGGGCTGTAAGGTGATAACTTATCGATTGCGTTTTACTCCGATTCTGATATGGCTTCATCGTTGTCATGGCAGCCGTAATCTAAGGAGCAGTGCAGAGAGCTTACGATGCGTATCCGACTATATACCACGCGCCATTGCTGTTGGCTGTGACCTGCATATCACGTGCGTGGGCTAGTCCAATCAGACGGCCAATCAGCCGTTGTTCTCGTTCGTCATTGGCTAACTCATGGTGACGTCACGGCAAACAGCCATTGCGCATGGTTTACATGTGAAGAATCCAAACGCATATGTCTCTTGTACGCGCATGTCGCAACCTGGGGTTGCCAGGTAGAAATATATCAATGGATACTTTGCTCATTACAAGAAGCAAAAGGAAACAACTGGGATTCGTCGTCTCGTCGGTCGCGCGCCTCATGGATAGAGAGTACTATACTATGTTTGTATATATGTATATGGGTGAAAACAATTAGAAGTCATATCGTAGAACAATCCGTACCTGTACAGAGCAGTGACATTTGCCGCCATATTGGCACCAGCTTGGCACCAGTATGGGTTTTGGAGGGCCTAACTACAAGGTGCACTACATAAAAATGGAGGGAAAAACAACGGAAGAGCGGATTTCTTAGGCTTAAAATAACGTTGTTTTCTCCAACAACAAAAATCGCGCGTTTTAGGTCTAAGAAATCACTCTTAACAGCATCGGCTTCAGTATGACGCCCTTCTGTTTCTCTCTGCAGTGCCCCTTGTAGCTAACCCATTAAGGCTCCAGCATAGAGTTATATGCAATAATACTACGCCGTGTATGCTTACGACCGTGCTATTACTTGTCTCACGTTCGAAGTCATTTTGTACCACTACATTGTCCAGAGCGATCTGAGAAGCGTTTTTTTCATCGAGGTAAAAGCTCCGGCCATTACCGGAAGTTGACTGAGATAGAAAAAACTGAAAAGCTTCTCAGATCGGCTCTGGACAACCTAGTGGTACAAATGATGACTTAGAACATGAGACAAGTTAACGACAATGGCCTTCAACGCGAGTTCCAGTGATGATAATAGTAATTATAAAAAAAAAAAAAAAAAAAAAAACGGATTGTTCTACGATATGACCTCTAGCTGGTTCCACCCATTTTATTATATTATGTATGGGAAGTACTCTGTATCCAATCAGTGCGGCGTGCGAGTGACGATACGAACAGTGCCTGTGGGAAAAACGTTTGGCGAAACAGCAAGAATTCTAACAAAAAATAAAAAAATAAAACCCAGCCCAACTCTTGAAACATGCTTCATTTAGCCAGAAAGTGTGAAGTGCTCTCACTGGAATCCCGCCCATGTATTTCACCGCCTCCTTGTTGCGTAATTTGCCTATTCAGCTCCCTCCAGTTAATTACTGAGCACCTCGCACCGTCCAACTCAACTAAGCGACCGTCAGTTGTGATTTTGCGCGACACGAGACAATGGAGGTATAACGACCTCTCCCTCTCTCCATCCCACCGCTGCGCGCCCCATTACTGGCGGGCAGGGTGTTGCCCGGTAATCATTGTTATTAGCGCCATTGATTGGCACTCAGACCTTTCTAAACTTGCAAGTACTACCATATGGTTGATCACGAGTGTAATTAAAGTCAGCAGGCGGGGTCGGCGAAGAGCGCGCTGGAGAGGTAGCTTGCGGCTTTCGAGATTGCTATTCGCCGCCGCCCTTTCCCTCATCCCCGTCTACCAACTGGAGATCGCGAAAGTCTCTAATGGCTATATGGAATGAAGAGATGGTGATCAGGTGATATGAAAATGGGAAGATGGACGGGTTGGGGGATGATGACGTTGTGGCTTGGTCTGTGAGAGAAAGGGAGGTGTCAGTAAGTTATGAATTCAGAAGGTAGCTGGTTGATGTACTTCCACAAGAATTTGTTGCTGAAAATGTCACTTTGCAGGATTGTGAAGGTTGCAGGCGAAAATAGGTAGTCAGCTAGCTGACCTATTGGGTTCGTTTTCGTCAGTCAGTCAGATTTCCTTAGGCTTGTTTTCAAACACAAGGCGTGTGGATCATCTCATTGGTCAACTAACAGGCGAATTGCTGATTTGGGTTTGTTCAACTGGATTTGAGACTACTTGAAGGTTCGCCGTCACACAGAGTCGTTATTGGGGCAGAGTCAAGTGACTGGTCGGAAAGCAGTTGTGGCATTCCTCAAGGTGGCACACTCAGCGAATGGCTTTACAACTTATTTATTAGTCACATCACTAAGTATATTTCTTCAGCTGCCTTGTTATATGCAGATGGTCTTAAAATCTGTAAGAGACCTGATCACTTGAAAGTTGCCAGCAGCTTCAAGATGACCTTGTAGGTTAGATAAATGGGCAGCTAACAATGACACGAAGTTTCACCCGGAGAAATGTGTTATTCTGTACGCATCGGCAAACGTAAGGCTGTTGATTTTCACTATTACTTGTCTGGTAATCAGTTGCAAGAACTCACCATCGTGAAGGACTTGGGTATCCTTGTGGACAGCCAACGTTAAGTTCCTTAATCAGGCACAACAAGTTGCGAACGATGCTCGGAAAACGTTTTTTTATTCCAAAGTCTGTGTTCAAATCGTGGACACTTATGAATACAAGAAGATTGTATATGACGTTTACACGACAAAAATTTGAATACTGTGTGTGTACACGCTTGGTCACCCCATTACAATGGTGACATTTACAGGTTGGAACAAGTTTAGAGAACCGTCACCGGGCACTGTTCTTCACTGAAAGGTTTGCCTTACGAAGAACGTGATAGGCGTTCAAGAGGTGACCTGATCAAGAGTCGTCAAATTTTGTCTGGTGAAGTGACTTTGCCTGTCGACCAAATTTTTCGACGGTTGACTGTTGTACATACCAGAGGCCATAGCATGGAATTGACAAAACCACGAATCTGCACCATTGTTGGACAGTCTTACTTCACTGTGAGAGCGAATAATTCTTGGAACTCACTCTCAGAAAGTGTTGTGACAGTCCCTTCAACCAGCAATTCCTTAGTGTGAAGAATACAGAAAAATAACAGATGGTAAAAAATATATAAAGGTTACGTGTTACTTTCAATTGCCAACGTTTTGAAACAACGTGGTCGCTTCTTTTATAATTTTCGCAGAGATTCATGCTTGTGGTCGCAGGGCTGTCCAGGTGCGATTGTAAAAACCGGTGTTGGATTATTTCGCCTGCTTCGGTTTGTTCGCTTCGGGGAGGGGGGGGGTCGAGGCTTATTGGCGGGTCGACAGCAAGGTAATTAGCGCCAACCGCAGTCACAGTGCAGTGGGTCCCGGGTAACCACTGCGCTTCGGCTTGTTCTCATGTTCACAAATGGTTATGTAAGACGGACATGAGAATACAGAAAGTAAATTAATTAATGTATCACAGCATTTCTCGCTCGGCCGATAAGTGTAATCTTAAGAACTCAATGACGATCATGCCTACTTTATCTTCTTATTTCAGTCTCAATTCTCTAAATGTTGCGCTAAGCACGGATTATTAATTTTTTTTTTCAATTTCAGTTTCCTGGAGATTGTTTTTGAAAACTGTCTTATCGAATGCTGTTTTGCTGCAGGGAATTAAACTGCCGATCTTCGAATTTATTATTTAAGCATCGAGGTTTGAATGCAAATGTTTTTTGTTCTCCATTTGTATTTTCCGATATTTAGGGTACTAGTAAAGATGGATCCGTACGAATATGTATTATAGG
This sequence comes from Lithobius niger, assembly GCA_023313725.1. Classification (NCBI taxonomy): domain Eukaryota; kingdom Metazoa; phylum Arthropoda; class Chilopoda; order Lithobiomorpha; family Lithobiidae; genus Lithobius; species Lithobius niger. The sequence continues at coordinate 15,205 of JAHWFP010003446.1, forward strand.
TCATTAATCAATGATGATTACAAATTAATGATCCCTCTTGTGATGATTTAATTTTTCTTTAGAAGCTGCAAATCTGGTGACGTCATTTCCTTCCACACTTTTTTACAGCTTAAAAAGTAAATAGAGACGTCACGTTCTAATTCTAAGCCATGAGGATTGATTGTCCATCCACGGATTCCTAATGTATGTAAAGGCTTGACCATTCAGATTCGACGTGTTATCCGCTTAGCATCCGATAACGTCACCAGTCGCGCTACGAGCACACCGTAAAAAGCACTGCTCTAGCAGCTGGGTTGAACTGGGGAACTTACTCGTAACACGTTTTTACGCGGACTTTAAGATTGAAACAATGCATTTCCGCTAAATTATAAACCTTTAAACAACAATGGCTTAATGCGTACGTACTTCTTTGTGCAGTAGACATCAAAATAAAGGCTCTGGAGGCTTATTTTTGTAGATCACGGTACGTGCATTTTGCTGTGATTATTGCGCTCCGGTATTTTCTTTTATCGCTAAAAGAGTATTTTTTTTTAAATTAATTTCTTTGAGCCTTAAGTCAGCCGAAGCAATTTAATGCTTGTATGGCTGAACATTACCAGAACTTTAGAGAAGAAGAAACAACTGGTAAAGGGGCTGAAAGATTGGCCAGAATTGGCCAGAATAGTTCCCATAGCCGCTGATGGAGCGTGGTAGCTTCTCACGCTACCCTGGCCGGCAGTCCTGGCGGGGACTATGCCAAGGCTCCTTTTCCAGGGGTTCGACCAGATCCGCAAACCTCCAGCACCAGGCTGAGCTCTCTCACCGCTCAGCCACGATGATGTATTAAACGACCCAATCACGTTCCGGATATGGGAACTACTACCGTAAAATAATGTTCCTTTAGTTTTGCGACACCGAGAACTGGAATAATCAGGATGTAAAAAAAAAAAAAACACGTTTTTGTGCGTGATGCTAATAATGAACACTATGAGTACAGTTTTTAGGTGCACTTTCAGCGCGCCTAGCAGCAGATTTTGACAGTTTTGGATGGCATACTGGCTTGCAGGGCTGTGCCAAAGCAAGCATAAAGTCTTTATTTATATTTGGAAACCGTCCTGGTATAACCGTGGTTATAACCCTTTTTAGTTTTATTTCAGTACTAGTACAATAATTTCTGATTTATTTCATACAATTAATTACTGTATGACTGTTTTATCGGGCATCTGTTAGACTTAGACATCGTAATGTCTGAATAATTTTGGTAATTGAGACCAACGTCCCCGAAAACCCTTGCAAACTTTATGGCTTCCCGAAATTTAATTACAAATGGGGCATAGAATGCATATTGAAAATTTGAAGTAAATCGGAAGATTGGTTTAAAGGTTATCGTGGAGACATTACTTCAGATTAATTTTGTTATTGGAGAGTGAAAATCTACGAACTCCCTTGCTCAGTTTCATTGATGTACGAATTAAAATCCGTTCTTTATTGGAGCACGCGACTCCAGTTTGGTCCCCTTATTTGGTTGGGGACATTGACCTTATTGAGTCGGACCTGCGTAAATTTACTCGGAGTTTGTCGGATCTCCGCGGGGTAAATCATCTCGTGTCGTGTGCCTTTCCATGCAGAGTAGGTTTAGACTTGCTCGAACTGCGCAGACTTCGTTTTGATTTAATTTTAACATACAAAATACTGCATGATTTAATCGACATTGATTTACTTTTGTTTTCAAATTGGCAAACAAGCTTTAATTGTTTTTCGGGGCCATACTTGGAGACTTGCGGTTCCGGGATCATGTCTTGATTGTCAAAAATATTTCTTTGCTGTGCGAGTTGTCGCAGTTTGGAATGCCCTCAGTTCCAACCCGGTTTGAATGCCAACGGAAAGTGGCTTCCGTAAAATGCTGCCCACGCAAAACTTGCATGCGTTTCTCAAATGCCCACTTTAAAATTTATTTTTACCCCCCCCCCCCCTGCATTTTAGGTACGGTATTAGTGGCTCACCTTCCGGAAACCTTCCACATATTGTGGAAAATGTTGTATTTATTAATTAATTTGTTTATAAACAGGTGTTAAAATGCGTTTGGAAAATTTGAAATTCAGCGGATAATTGGTTTGGCGAAGCAACACAAGCTAATTTTTATGAATTTAAACGAGGCATTCATTTCCATCTACTTTTATCTTTTTATTTATTTCAATTATTGTTATACTGTTTTTTTAAATTTCTGACTACAATTTGAAATCCTTATCGTCATTTACATTTAGATTCCTGTGTTAGTCCGTTAGTATTCGCGACTTATGTGACAGAATGCCACTATTCCGAAAAGTACCGGAGTTAATGCGGCAACACAGTTTACCTTCTAATAACGTTTGTTGTCTGCAACGGCCACACCGCAGTAATGCAGGTAAGCCAACCTTTAAGTCAAAGCGGGTGGTCGGATCATGGCATGCTACGCGCCAGTCTTATGTACCACACATATCTCAACTTTGTTTTGGTATTCCGGACTCGTATTAGCTGCAATGAAATGTAATTTTTGCGATTCTGCATATTCTGAACTCATGCGAGTTCGGCATTCGGATTCCACACCTGCAACCAAACGGACCAAAATTACTTTTTGACATCAAATGAATAGAAAGGGCCCGGCATTTTAAGTGAATAGACTTAAAACTGCAGTTAAATATAAACAAACACCCGTTGTAGCATCTTGGGGCAGCAGCGAAGGACAGACTTTTTTCGTAAATAGAGTAACCGGTTGCACACTGGATTTCACTGCAGTGCCCAGATGCTACGACAGGTGTTTTTCTATAGCCGAAAGAAATTTTGTGAATTTTGTGAATTTTGTGGCTTAATGTCTCGTGGCGAGATAGAGCTATACCCGTGTGAAATTAAATATGGAATAAACATGCAGACATGTAACTACTCAAGGAATGGACGGGAGGTTTCAAGTTCAAGAACTCAATTCCAATTCATTCCTTACTGCGCAGCTAGGGGACTGTACACAGAGTATCACATATCAGGCACTGGAACAGGTTGCAGCCTGTCCAGCCCTAGTAGTAGGCAGAGAGACAACCTTTCGGATTGCCTCTCCAACACCAACTGGCCCCTTCGGTTGTTCAACCACGAGCTTTTATATATACTCTGGAGAACAATAGAAGTTACCTAAGGCATTACGTCATTCGGATTATCAATAATTAATAATTCCAAAAGTGTCAGACATTTCGTCTAGCTATGAGACAATTAATGTCTAAAATTGTATAAAAACTGAATAAAGATGTACGTCTATTACACTTCGGTGAAATTTCCGTAGTAGGGCAAAACCGAGGTCAAAAATGTGTGGGCGGGCGGAGGGAAGGGGCGCCAAAAACGAAGGGGACGCAAAATGTGTCTTAAGTCGCCATTGCGTACAGTACACGTCTTAGTTTTGTAAGGTACTAGCATAGCTCCCCGGCTTCGCTCGGGTGAAGTAATTTTGCCTAAACAAAGCTGTTACAAGATGCTACGACAGGATCATGTTTGCTTCAACTGCATCTTTTGGTAAAAATTTATTTGGTCTCCATCACAAACGGAAAAAAAAAATACATTTAACGTTTGGTTAACGCGTTATCATAAAATATTGTGCAGTTTCTATTTTCGAGTTACCGACGAAATTAGTTTTATTCGTCGAATAAATAGGGGTATTAGAAGCATTGCCCCCCCCCCTCCCACCTACTCCCAATCTATTTAGTTATAGCATAAGAATGCGAAGAGCACGGCTAACAGACGCACTGCCCAACATACGGACATTCCTCAACCGCCGTCTGCCCCCCCCCCTCCACTTCCAGTTTATTTAGTCATTATAATATTAGAAAGCATGTTCATTAAAACACGACGCAAACTTTGGAATTTAGCCAGCCATTTCATGCCGAGAGCCAGGGACATGGTAACTCCTCTTTACAATATACGCTTTACTGAATACAGCGATAATAACCATTACCGGTTTTTTACGTTGGTTTCGACCATTTTTTTTATTTCGTCGACTTTCATTTAGCTTTCGTCCATTTTATTATTGCAGAAAGGACAACAGTCGACGAAGGCAGAAACAAATGAGTACGAAAGTGCGTGGTGACATCTATATAGTGGACTTTTTTTCGAAGCATGCTCTTCGCTTCGCCGCTTTGCTGCGGCACATTGGCTTTGCCGGATTCAATCTTCATGATTTTGAGGAACGGGGTGCTGGTAATTGCTGTTAATTACGGTTTCGATTTCGGTTTGCGATTTAGATTTTTCGATTTACGAAGTAATTTTCATTTGCGATGTTTGGTTTTATGATGTTTACGATGTCAAGACTAGTTGGAAGTAATCTTGACGATGGTTACCTCTATTTGGCGTAGCAATACTAGTCCCATCACTTCGTCAACCAACCTGTAATTTCGTTTGCTTAGGCGAGGGTGTTTCGTGTTAGGCCTAAACGACATTTTAATGCGCACTGATACACCAGGTTAAACGTACCCTGACCGAAAAGCAGTATCGTGCAGAGACATCCGAGAGGGCAGGGGCAGCTTTTGTCCCATCTCTTGGTTTTCCTAGCTTTCTTTTTGCCCTTTTTAGGGCTCTAGGCCCTTTCTGCTAGCTGCGACCAACATTTTTCAGTGCAGAATATCAAAATAAGGCATGTTTTATTTTTCAAAAAGGGTAGAAAGGGCAGGAGCATTTTTTCCCTTTCCCACGCCCCCTGGCCCTCTCCCCTGTGCACGCTACGGCCGAAAAGCATCTTCGTGTTTCCGTAAAAGGCCGAAGTGACTTCGGAAGTGATTTCGTTGCCGTAATACGGGCATAACTATACTAAGAACGATGCCGAGAAGCAGCTTCGTGTTTCCGTAGAAGTCCGATGATAAACGAAGATGACGCCATTTCTCTAAATATGGGCATAATGAGAATTAAAGCGAAATAGCGTCTTCTAAATGATATATACTGTATAGATTTTTGGTTTTGTTTGTTGGCGAGCAGGGAGCTTGGATTATACGTTGCCATGATATGGTGGGCCCACTTACTATTATGCTTTACCGCGAGAAACCGTGCGAGATTTGGGAGCTGTTTTAAACACGTCTGACGTCTTTGCTCCCAATTCGTGCCATTTTACTGATTCTTGCATCTCATTGGCTTTTGATTTTGCGGATGAATCGACGCAAAATTGGACTAACAAACAAACGAGCAGTCATCATCAAACGTAAGCCGGACCGCTCAAATTGGTTTAAAGTGCATTAACCTACCAGTACAATCGACAATGCGTCTGAAAAACGCAACATTTGTTATCAGACGTAGAGCACCATCACAAGCTATCATCGTAAAAGTACGCCATACTTTTGGTTTCGACGCAACGACGTCAGCTACTCTCGTCTTGGGTAATCTGGTAAGAATTTGTCGTTTTGTTTTAATAATGTGTATTTTAAGGTTCAGTAAAGATTGAGCGATCAGATATTTCATAATTATTCATAATTTCGTTAAAAACTACTCGCTAGTTCAAACAAACTCTTTTGTTTGGTTTCGAAAAACCAAGCTTCGTCTGCTTCGAGGATTGGTTTGGAGCAAAAACGTCATCAACTGAATCTCGCTCGTGTATACTTTGCCACGGGAAGTAGCTGTGCTATAGCTCAGATGCGTTCAACTGAGTGAACCGACCCGGTAGATAGCAGAAGGTCCCTGGTCGGCGACCAGTCAGAAAAGGGTAAAGCTTCGTTCTGTATTAGGCTATTATTGAAGCAGAAAACTCTGGTGTGGTCTTTTCCAAAGAAGAACGATATTTGGTCTTTTTCCCGTGATCTCTTCAGTGTTAAGTCGGCATGGTGCTAGTTTTGCGGAAAGAAAACAAAAATTCTCGTCCTAATTTCCGTTTTTGGGGGAATGCTATATTTAGTTCTCACTGCGGATTTGCGCTTGTGTCGTTATTCATGTAATTTCAATTTTTGTTATCTCTGTAGCTGCGTGCTTTTGGCTCGGCGTGCAGGCTTAGGTTTCACCTTTCTGCAAGCTTTGGTTATTAGGCGTTAAGGCGTCTGAAAGTAAAAATAATGTGAGAATTCGTTATGCAGCTCGTAAGACAGTCTTCAGGGTATTAAGCAGCAATGTTTTTTCTTTTCTTTTCTTTTTCTTTTTCCTTTCTTCCCCCTTTCTTTCTCAGAAGCTCATCACGTCGTTGGTATTGTTTGTGCAATCCATTTTAAAAGAAGCGGCAGCTTTCATGACAGACATGATTTATGCCTGCGTAGACTTGGGAATCTTAAAGCTCATAAAGATGTTTTGTCATAATAAATTTTCTAACAAAAACAGGCTTAGTGAAAAGTTGCCGCTTTTCGGTCCTCTTTTTTTTTTTGTTTTAATAAACGTGATAACGACTTTAAGAAGCGCTTTGAGAATTATTAACAATCCAGGCGTCTCGACGTAACGGTAATAAATAAAACGTAAAAGTTACAACAAAATTAAAGATTTTGCATGCATGCGTTTGTATGTGTGTGTGCATGCGTGTGATTGTATATGTATGTGTGCGTCTTTTATCATCTTGGTACTAACGAAACTATTTGAGTAAATGACGGCCGACAACTAGCCACATACAACCGTTTAGTCCCAGAGCACGACTTTGCTTTCGGCTACAAACGGGTCCGAAATGAAGCAAAAAGGTTACACTCCATTCTTCAACCCTATAAATACTGGCAAACTTTATGAAACAATAGAATGAGAGCGAACACTTCATGAAAACAATGGTCGAATAGGCAGCGAGCAAAACACATAACGAACAAAGAGGTATACAGAGAGAGGAACAAAGAAGAAGGTGTGGGGAAATGCTCACTACAACTAGAAACACAATTAATTGAATGCCAGACGAGTATCAACTATATACATTTTTCGGTTTAGTTGTATACCTCCATATCTACGTTTGGTAATTTAGGTGTAGAACTAAATTACCAAAGGTATGGGGGGGGGGGGATAGACTTTAGCGGCCTATTTCTTTTTGCCCGTCCTAATCTCCCAGCATGCCAAGGTATGCTGCAAAATTTACCGAGCATCCCGTGTCTGTACACACCTGACCTCTTCCCTCCACCCCCAAACAACCACTGTGTTCAAAACAATGCTGAATAGAGTGCAGCAAACGTTCACGAGCCATAAGTCTGTTGAAACACGTGGGGAACCCTGGTCAAGTCGGGAGAAGCCGAACCAGGACGAACCTATGGGTGACTGCTCATTTTCCTTTGACTCATGTCAAATTCGTATACCGTGTTTTTTTTCCTCGAAACGCTGAAGGTATGCGCTGAATGGCTATTTCTTTTCACTTCCATTTAGCAGGGATTTCCAGTTCTAATGTATTGGAAGTATCTCTTTTCCTTGTTTCGCGCAGCGCTGTAGATGCTGCAACAAACCAGGTGCTAACAGGCTGCAGAAACATGATGACCGCTTCCCACTGATAAGAATTTTCATCCTTTACTGAAAAAAATCCCCTTTTTTTCATTATTACTATGGATATGGATAAAACCACAAAGGTGCAGTGAGGTAAGTAATAATGACACTGCCATGAAATTTCGTTTGCTAATAAGGATCTTGACGCTGGTTTTTTTTCCGTATAGAGCAGCGACACGACGTAGTATTATTGTATATAACTCTATGCTGGAGCCTTAACGGGTTAGCTGCAAGGGGCACTGCAGAGAGAAACAGAAGGGCGTCATACTGAAGGCGATGCCGTTAAGAGTGATTTCTTAGACCCAACACGCGCGATTTTTGTTGTTGGAGAAAACAACGTTATTTTAAGCCTAAGAAATCCGCTCTTCCGTTGTTTTTCCCTCCATTTTTATGTAATGCACCTTGTAGTTATGCCCTCCAAAACCCATACTGGTGTCAGTCTGGTGCCAATATGGCGGCAAATGTCACTGCTCTATAGATTTGGCAATGGCCGGTTTACTTTTCAGCACGGTATGTGACTCGCTGTGTGCTAATGTACTAGTTTTCCATTTCTTTCTCTCGTGTAGCAGTAGTCTGCTTCAGACATTTTTTTGTACTTTTCTGGGGTCCCTGGAGTCCCCTCTGAGGGCCCCGACACCAAGACCAAACCTTTTGACTAAGCGTACAGTAGCTAGATGTCTTCACATGGAAAATGTGAAGACCTTCAGCTGCAACGTGCACTCTTTACGACTTCGCTAGCGTGAGTAAACAATCAGAGTTCAGAAGGCATTTTTGGACTTTGGTCAACCAGCATGTGAGATTGGTAAATCGTAGAGAGGTTTTCATGGTTGCATATGACTCGTCTAGTAAGACCTTTCCAAAGAGGTACCACTTGACGCCCCCCCCCCTTTCCATTTGAATTCTTCAAAAGGCACAACCTTTAGACCAACTAGGAACCTCAAAGCTTCATTTTTGTATTCCAATTTGTCTGCAACTAACTGCTGAAAGTGTTATACCACTACAATGAAAAGAAACTCACTGTAGCCTACAACTGTGGGACGGGACGATCTGAAACCAGTCATTTCCTCTGTACGATGGTTGGAGAATTTTGCGCCAGTCTCGGCAGTTAGCGCTTAAAGTCGGAGAATGCACGAATAATCGTGAAATGGAAAAAAAAAACGCGGAATGGGATCAGAAGGAACACTTAAGACTTGAGCAGAGTGACTGTTCTATACGTTTTTTCTAGTCCAAAAAGTGTCAGGTCGGCCAGGTACAAAAATGAAACTTTGGGGTCCTAGTTGGTCTACGGATCTGCCTTTTGAAAAATTCAAATGGAAAGGGGGGGGGCGAGTGGTACATACCTCTTTGGAAAAGTCTTACTTAGAAGAGGCATACGCAACCATGAAAACCTCTACGATTTTCCAACCTCACATGCTGTCTGACTCAAGTTCAACAATGCCCTCTGCACTCTGATTGTTTACTCACGCCAGAGGAGTCGTAAAGAGTGCACGTTGTAGCTGGAGGTCTTCACATTTTCCGTGTGAAGACCTCCAGCTACTGTACGCGTAGTCAGAAGGTTTGGTCTTGGGGTCGGGGCCCCCACAGGGGCTGAAGAGACCCCAGAAATGTGCCAAATGTGTGCCCTCCCCCCCCCCTTCTAATTCGTAATGTAGTGTTTCCCCAGCAACCTTATAGCGGCCCACTCACGCAACAATTAACGTTGATCTAATCAGTGGCCTTGCCAAGTGGAGGTGTAGGGTCGTAAGATTCCCCCGAGCACCTCCCTTTTCGTTTGCCTAAGTAACTTACAGGCATGCAAACATGGATAAAGCAAAATTGGGTTTACTAGAGCAGCCAACTAAAGGTATTTGTACCCCAAAGTACTATACCAGCAGCTTTGCAAGAATAATCCTCGTTACAATACGCTTGACAGAACAATTCGTGAAATTAACTACAATAAAAAAAGACTGCCATAATGTAGTATATACCAGAAAACAGGGAACTG
>JAHWFP010003447.1:0-10405 GCA_023313725.1 Lithobius niger
CAAGCCACGACCATGTAAATGACCACTGTGTCTTGCTGAAGAAGAGTCTGGCATAGATTGGAATATTTTATTGAGTGAACTAATACATATCAAGGTTTCCTATTGACCAGCTGGATTGTTTGTATTTCCATGTCTATATTTAAATTATGTAAAAGGATTCACGTTATTGTTATTTTTTTGTTCGTACGTGCGGTGCAAGTCATTCTTTCAACAGCCCCGATAAATCTACTTGAAGACCATCCCCAGCTTCTCTTCTCCCGACCACAGCTGCAAGCTTGAAGAGTTTCTGGGCTGCGTAAAGGACGTAGGCATTAAAATGGATGCATTCAGCGTCTCTTATGTTCGCACGGATTGGTGTCTTGCTTAAAATTTTCATTTTTGTTTTAAACTTTCATTTTTATTTCTACTTAACCCACATATAAATGAAGATGTTTGATGGCTAGGCTACTGCATTACTTAACGAATAATCTGGTGAACAAGGCGTGCATTTGATTTGAGTTCGGATTGATTGTGCTAACCCTTGACTTGCTTCCACTTTGTTTATTTGCTTTTCGACGAAGTCTCCAACGTGCTTCAACCTTACTCATATTCAGAACTGAATGAGAACTTTGTGTGTCCTGGATACATAGTAGCCTGGCCTGGGATATCAACGTCTAAGCTGATTTAGCTGCTGCTACTGGCTTGCAGACTGTTCACTTTGCATGGTCTGTGAAAGTTAGACGATAATCGGCCTTATCGGTCTTGAATGTCAATGCCGGTTTCTTGACCCATTTCTGAATATTTAAATTGTAGGAGAATTACGGTTAGATGGACTTGTGTTTTACTGTCTTTGGCATCATCATCGTGTGTTTTGCCATCATTTTTGAAGTACAAAGTATCGAATGATATGGGTTGCTTGCAGCATCTCCACCAAGAAATCGAACGTGCTTATTTTGGGGCACGATACTCTGCCAATAGTAAAAATCTTAATTTTAGTTTTTTATGCACTTTGTTTGCATCCCTAAAGTTGCTGAAATAAAATCAATACCTTCCAGAGTTTTCTAATTGGTATATTTGCTGCGTCAAGTAAAGGTCGGTCACCCCACACTGATTCCACGCCATAACTCCGTGGGAAAAACGCCGTGCAACAGTATTACTGCTTTGTAGCGTTATTTGTACTGCGGCGTTAAGCCCTAACCAGACTGGCAGCTCGCGGCTGCACGGCTACGCAAGATGGTGTATCAAAGACGTCAATATTAGTCTGTAAACGTACACTAACCACACGATTGCACAATATTGACCTTGTATGCACGTAGTAACGCATAGCTTCGCACGAAATTGTCTTCTGTCTGGAGAGGCCTTTATTGTGTAGGCGTTAACGCTCGCAGCTTTTTACGCGTGCGTTGTTTTTCATGTAACAGGTACAGCATTTCCTGCGATGTATTGTGGTGTGGCGTTAGTTTCGCGGCGTTATGACATATCCCCTCCCTCCCCACACCGTCTAGTGGTGAATAATTGTATCAACATTCCGGTTTCTTTGGAAAGTTAGGCCATGCAGACCTCATTCCGAGCCTCATTCGTGGTTTTTGCGTTTAGGAGTGGTTATTGTACAAAGCTGCCTTTTGGCTCCAATAAAAAAGAAGTCTCTATTCTAATTCTAAACTTGTTACAAATCTTATCGGTTTTTAGAATGGTAAGGTTTTATCTCACTTTCAAGTCACAGTTATACCTCATCATGGAGAAGAACAATTTGTAAAATAATGTTTAATGACCATTCGCGTGGGGAATTAAATTACATTGCTGAAATTTCAACATTCTATATCTTGATTGCGTCTCCTCTACCCAACCTTGCATTGTGGTAGAGTGAACCACCTCTTCACCCATCGTTTGTTATTCCACCCGCATAACGCGGTTTCAGACTCGACGCCCACATCAATATCATTATGGGTTGTAAAAATGAACCCTTGTTTCAAACTCCGACTGCAGGTCTGTGGCCTTGTGCGTCGCCGAGGATGTGCGCGCCATTGCCGCTCCAGTGACACACTGCAGTCCTTCTGTCGGTCGGCCGGCCTCTGTATATTGTGTGTGCTGCAGGAGATCTGCTTACCAGATGCGTGTTGCCCGGCGCCTCCGCTCCACGCTATTGACTCGAGGATGGACTGGGCTTGGCGGCGTTGGCAGCCAGGGGACGCCCTAGAAAGTGATGAACCTGAATGGAATGCCGGTATCTAAGGCGGGACGGGCTGCCATCAGCTAAGAGGGGAGGAGGAGGAGGATGCCTAAAAAAAAAACAGATCATAAAAAATGGGGAAGTTATGGTATGTGGATAGTGGTGATGGTAGTCGTACGTGTGGATGAGGGAACCCCCCTGCTTTGCGTGCGCTCTCTGGCCTTATAGGGCAAGCGGCTGAATGGGTCTCGTGAAATGGAGGCATTGTATGCAGAATAGAACGGAATATTAAGTAAGGAGAGAAGGAGAGGAGAAAACCCGAGAGGCCGTTAGCGAGAGAAAGGAGGACAAACGGAATCCTTGAATTTTAGGTGGGTATTCGTGTACGGGACAGGTACGATGCTGTCTTTTTTTTTATGCGAGTCCTCGACGAGATTGAATATGCTGAACGTAATTTTCGGCGTCGCACAAAGATTCATTGTTTACTAGGAGTCAGTCATGGCTCCACTCGTAAAGAATTGAATTAAATTAAATAGATTTAATGTACAATATACAAAATAAATTTAAAATCGACATTATATACATTATTTACTGACATTTTAAAAGTGTGTACAGCCAGCCAGGAACTAATTTTGCAACGTTTGAAACATGTGCACAGCCAACCAACAAGCCGGAAGGACATCTTGGCGTTTTAAATATATAGATTGAAATAGGGAAATTATGAAACTAACAGCACACTAAGCTAAATTGCACAAATGGCTTACCTGTATGTAAAATGATAAAGGAAAAAAAAATGTTGGAGAAATTAGGGTTATAGAATCCGGTGTAAAAAAGTGAAGAAAGTTCAGTTGAGTACATGCAAAGTTTAGGTTCGGAGTTAAAAGGACATACCTTCTCACTAAATTCGGGCATCCTACGTGAAATAGCCTTTATATTGGTTAGACTGAATGTAGCAAAACCGTTTCTCACGAGGGGAAAAACTGGAAAATAAAGCGCCTTTGCAACATTTGCTCGCGTTTAATGTAATGTTGCATAATTGAGCCATACAGGAAAGTCAACCGGGAAGAATGTTCCTTTAATTATCAAAAAGTAACAACGTTAAAAGCACTTTCGTAATTAAAATAAAGAAACAAGCCATTAAGTGCAAGTGAATTAAAAATTTCACGACGTTTCGTTCCTTAGGTTAGAGGAGTTATCAAGTGATAGCACATCAATTTTAAAACATAGTTATACACTAAAAAAAGCAAGGTCGAAACATATGTATAATAAAAAGGTTCATCACTTGCAATCTTAAGGATGTAAGGTGAACATAATAAAATATTAAACCCACACAATTCAAAAGAACGTGCAGGCAGTCACTTACGAGCAGCACAGGCAGACGTTGGGATGTATGAGTAAAAATTCGCAGAGGAGAGTTTATATTATAAGGTTACCCTCAGTGACGGCGTGATGACTGAATTGTTTTTTTTGGGGGGGGAGGGGCGATTGAGGACACATCTGGAAACGGAGTGGGATAAGAACTTTATATTCTAGCAGCCGCAATAGACACTTTTATTTCCTTCAATTCAACCTACACATAACGTAAGCTTCAATACGCCCCATAAACACACTAAATAAATTCGACTGCATATATATTGCAAAGTTGCTGTAAAATAAATAATAAATAAATAAACTAATCTAAAATAATAAAATAAAAATTCTGTTTATTTATTTGATTTCAAGTTACACCTGCCAGTTTTTTATTTTTTTTATTTTCTGGTGGTGACTTGAGTGTTGGGGGGGGGGGGGGCCGGGGGGGCCCGTGACCCGTTTGGGGGGGGGTCATGGCCTACCCTGGCTCACCCCTAGCGCCATCACTGGTCACCCCATTCTGATTGGTGGAAAGGTGGTGATGTTAGCATCTTTGCATAATTTTTATGCATGTGTTTCGACCTTGCTTTTTTAGTGTATAACTATGTTTTAAAATTACTGCACTATCACTTGATAACACCCCTGACCTAAGGGACGAAACGTCGTGAAATGTTTAATTCACTTGCACTTAATGCCTTGTTTCTTTACGTTACGTCCTTTGATGTATAGATTGACCAGAGGTAAGCACGTGAAGACATAAGGATTTCAATAAACTGTTTCATGCGGTCACTTTGCCGGTCTTTAGGGCAGGGTAAGACAAGCCCTAAGATTCTCTACAATCCGTAAGCTTTTGACTGCAAATGAGACAACACCAATTATACAACGGAAGAAATATATTGACGACAATGACAAGACACGAGCACCTGTGGGCGTGCACACCCATCTTTCACAACTAACGACATATTTCATTTTTGTGAGGTGGAGACGTGGAGTAGGTACTAACCTCCTAGTCTGTGATCCAGGGTTCAGCCAGGCTGTTGGTGAGAAATGTTCCTTCTCTACTCGAGTTTGCGCTTCTCCACTTACGGGACTAAAACTCGAGAAGTCATTGCGAGAGAAAGCATGGTTGTAGAACGATTTTCCTCTCTTTACCACAAGGAAAGATGGCTTTCTTTAGGCGTAAAGCTGTGCTGTTCATGTGACGTGCATTGAAGCCTGGTGAATAACTTCTGCTGCACATTATGGGAAATTAAAGGTACATAATTCCTCCAGGTTGGCTTTCCTGTGTGACTCAGTATTGCAACATAACTTCAGATGCGAGTAAATGTTGGAAAGGCATTCATTTTCCTATTTCCCCCTCGTTAGAAACGGTTTTGCTACACTGACTAAACGTTCTAACGGTTTTGCGACACTACCTAAATGTTCTAAATGTTTCAAAAGCTACTTCGTGCAGGATGCTCGAATATGGTGAAAAGGTGCGTATGTCCATTTAACCGTAGAAAAGACATAACAAACATGTTTCAAAGCGATCGAAAAAAATTCCAAAGAAATGCGTCCGCATATCAGTAAGCTACACAAGTCAAATAGTCATCTTAAAATATAGTAAGCTCACATAATTATTGAAATTTGAAATAATCAGGGGAATTAATTAACCTGTCATGATTGTAGCGATAATTTGAAATCACAGTTTTGCGTAAAATGACGGCTGGTTTATGAGGTTGGACTGTGTTTTCGAATACATGGTTTTCGAATACACGGAGAGGAACCGTAATTTGTCAAATAACGTACACTGACCGTCCGTTGCTATTATTTTTAGAAATTTTGTTTAAAAAAAAAAAAAATATATATATATATAGCCAGGTAGGCACTCCTCAATGAATAGGAAATAATAAATGTACATCCAGAATTAGTTGAAAGTGCTCAGCATAAAATGGTGCTGCAGCTCGCCGTAGATATTAACAAGCAACGTAATGGCACATCGGACGTTGTATATGCCTGCCATAATAATAACAGCGTTACAATGATAACAAAACAAATGACCCACAAACGTCCTATCGCTAAGTGAGGTTGTGTTCACCACATTTCCATGTTTTGTAGTATGCGCGTGCAGAGAGCACTGCACCCTGGCCGTTCTATTGTTATCACGCATTTGCCTCGGTGATTCAGAGTCAGCAATGAATTCGTTTTCCTTGACGTTTTAATGGACGAGTGTGTTGCTGCTGGCTTTTGTATCAGCCCTCCCCCTCCCCGCCTACTACAACTTCCTGTAGCATGCCAGCACTCCGTTTTGGAAATGTTTTCCTCCACCATCTTTTGTAAATCGCCATTTAGTAGCCGCCATTTTCTGTCATGAGTGAGCAGCTTAAATAAGTACAACTAGGACGGGGCACGCTCTGTTGGGGAAATGTCAAATCAACAAATCAACTTGTCGGACGTGGAAGTACTTACCTGTTTACTTTGAAAAATTATGTACATTATTACAACACTGTGTTTCGACTGTACTGCGTAATACAGTCTGCCCGCAATACATTTATGTCTGCTTATTGCGCTCAGCAGCCCTGAAGAGGCTAAGGATATTCCCAGAAATAAATGTGTAATCGAAATGTAATCATTAATTTACTGATAAGTAGGACATAAAAAAAAATTAAAGAAAACATTTGGTGACGTGACCGGGTTATACTCCACACAGTAAGAGTTGGGACAGTGGCTGTGTGACGTTCCGTTAGTCGCTGTTGCAGGTTCAATGATACTCCTTCATCCTTAGTGTAACTCCCGTGTTCCACACGCTAACCAAGCTAACCATAAGCTAACCAGGCCGATTTTTGATGTGTATCGTCACGCTGATCTCAACTCACAAGGTCGCTGTTATAATTTACATTATAATCACACAATGTCGAGTAGTGGGTGATATATTATAGTGAAGTTTGAGCGTTGGGTGATACATCCGAGTTTACTAAATGTCAAAAACATTTTCCTTTTTCCTTCCGAGGTGATTACCCTTAAAATGGGGAAAGAAGGAAGGACTTACTTTGATACCCGTCTGCAAGGCGAGGATGTATAGTTACATAGGACTATTTCCAACATTTGTTGGTAGGCTCTGTTAATATGTTTAAGTGGAAACTGTAGAACTGGTGTAAAATTTACAAGTGTTGAATGGTTGTGGTGTTGTTATGTTCGTTAGGCACTTTATGATTTTGTTATGTAACCGTTCTTGAAATGCAAATAAATTAATGTGAAATGTGTAGGAATAGCAAAGAAACTCATAAATTGATTTGGTTATAAAAAGTGTTAAAAATAAGCATAAAATTTGCTTGTGTCGTTGCATTCTAGCTTGATCCGAAATACACCTTCAGACAACAACAAAACAATTCCCTCGGCAAACTTTCCTTGCTATGTTGTTGACGAACCACTAGTGGATTCTGCCAACAATGGCTTTGTAACAATGGTTCATTGTTCGGAATCCACGACGAGAACCATATGCGTGTGGTACGGTTACTGTTAACCTGCTTTTGTTGTTGGTAGTTTGTTTTCCCAAAGGTGAAGAAATCCACAGACGTTCATCGTTCCTTGGAAGGAATTCCATTAAATTCTACACACATTTGAATATCTACATGTAGACTAAGTGGTTGGTGGAAGAAGGGTTTATTAAGCCAGTACGAAAACCGAGTAAGTGATGAAATCCATCGGCATTGACTTACGTCAGTAGCTTATAAAGAGCTAGTCTCGTTGGGAACTAGAGGTGTTGGAAGTTTTAAGGTTCTGTCCTAGCATATGACGGATTGCAGCGCCCAACTCAACGAAATTGGTCTAAACTTTCATGTGATAATAGTTCAGTCGGTTAATCCTTAGTTTAGAGAACTAAGGATGTTGGTTCAAGTCTAGGCACTGTGTGTGGAAAATGTTCCATGGCATCCCGGTAAACAACCTTAAGTGTTCCGGTGACCAACCTTAAGTGTTCCGGTAACCAACCTTAAGTGTTCCAGTAACCAACCTTAAGTGTTCCGGTGACCAGCCTTAAGTGTTCCGGTAACCAACCTTAAGTGTTCCGGTAACCAACCTTAAGTGTTCCGGTGACCAGCCTTAAGTGTTCCGGTGACCAACCTTAAGTGTTCCGGTAACCAACCTTAAGTGTTCCGGTAACCAACCTTAAGTGTTCCGGTGACCAGCCTTAAGTGTTCCGATGACCAACCTTAAGTGTTCCAGTAACCAACCTTAAGTGTTCCGGTAACCTGCCCAAAGCGTCGCAGCGTCATACAGTAGTTACCCATTTTAATACCTAATTTTCTTCCTTGGCCGTCCCTCTGGTACCTCAACCGTCCCAGTAACCACGTTACCAGGTTACGGAAGGTTTTCCAATTCGTCGGATTTGTATTTCAATGTTACATTTCAAATTATAGGGGTGAGTAAATCCCGTAAAACCGATGTTCTTCACGTGCAACTTTACGAATCTTGCTTTGCCATGTGCTTTTAACTAGATGTTTCCTTCCGTCCAGCATTTGTTTTCCAGTTGTATACGCTAAATCGGTTTAAGTATAGCTGTACCCTTCTTTGCAGAACAAAAATGTAAGAAAATGTAGGAATTTTTTCAAAAACATAGCAACTTTCTGAACCAATCGGAATTATACGAAATTATGACCTGGTCTTGCAGCCGATTTCACGTTGAGATGTTTTGAAGACCCATGGTGGCAAGAATCAAATGCCTTTGTTACAGCTCTATTGCATACCAACCTTGACACAGTTTCGTTTCTGACCAAGTTGTCGAAAGTTTTACGAACTGTACTTTTGCCAGGGGGCAGTTTACCTAACGTGAGGCTGTGATGCACCTCCAGTTTTATGAACAGCAACACTTTAGTGTGCAATTATAATCAGAATTGTACAATTGCCTTTATTGTTGACGAATGTTGTCCAAAGTACAAAAGAACTTGGGTCACATCAATTATTTTTATTGCTTTACTTTTTATTTTAAATACTTATGTTGCTAAGTAAGTTAAGTGATGGTGGTTGGGACGAGAAAGTTTGTGACAGCCATTTTGGTTTACATAATCCGTACTTTAAATGGCATTGATGTTAGCCTGTGGGTTTCCTTACCTATTTGGTTTTTTTGTATCACGTGTTTTGGCGAGGTCATCGGGTTTTCGTCAGATAGTTTTTGGTGTAAGCATGTTGCCAAATACAAAACTTGCACGATTTTTTTTTGCTCACGATTAAAGTCTTACGATTTTTTAGGTGTCCTTCCGTCAGATCGAAAACCCATCAGATCGAAATGATGGGACGTCCCATTTGATAGAAATACCGTCAGATAGAAACTGTGATTTTCCCAACAGATAGAAATTTTTTCCCACCAGATAGAAATTTATTTGTTTCTCAGGCAGTCTGACGTTTAAGTCCGAAAGGCAACGTAAATAAGCAACGTAGAGTTTGGAAAAAGTAGACTCTACTAGACTAATAACATAAAAGTAGGGCTTGAAAATTACCTTAATCCTATTGTTTAGTATTCTTTTGTAGAAAACTGAATTGACTTTGGTTATACAATTTTAGTTTATGTGAAAAAATCTCACTATAAATTTTAAAAATAATTCCCGTTATATCAACAACAAAAAATCCCATGAGATAGAAAAAAATTCCCGTTATATCGAAAAATAAATCCCGTGAGATAGAAATACGTTTTCCCGTCAGGTCGAAAATTTTCTGTCTCACGGGCTATGCGATACTTTCTATCTGTTGGGTTTTCGATCCGACGGGCCTGAACCATTTTTTATTGCTTTTATTTCTGAAGATAGCGATTAGCAGTAGACAGTTTTATTTTTACGTCATTCTATCTACTGTATACAACTACGAACAACAAAAATGACGCATCATGTTGTATCGACAAGGTTCGCTCGGCTGCCCACTTTCTGTTGCATCAATATTTACGTTTTCATACTGCAGAATATACAAGAAGAAACGCAATGAAGCCAACACTGTGAAGTCATAAGAATGACAAATGTGCAGCAATAATGGCAAATGAATAGCGGGAATTGAATCCGGGTCCTGAATTGGGCTGCCGTTGCTGTAGACCACTATGCTAACACGATATTAACAAGACAGCTGCTAACTTGCCGTACGAATTAACGCCAGCGTAACAAGGATACCAGAGCTCTACATGTCCACCTTGGACAAACATACACTAGGCTACACATATTTTAAAGAAACAAAATTATTAGCAGTAAACATTGGTGATAAACGAAGAAACACAGTGTGCCAACTAATGACTTAAAACGTCACGTGTTTCAACAACAAACTCACGTTATTTCTTTTTGTCATTATTGCTGCTCACTTGTCATCCTTGACAGTTCATAATCTTTGCTCCAGCGTGTTCCTTCGTATATTACGAATATTTATTGCTCATTTCCTTTCTATAACTAGTTTAATACGTCGGTATAAAGAGGTAGGCCCTAGTCTTCACACACTGATGTGATTGGCCACCTTGATGTACATTTTATGCTAACCGACACCGTTGAAATCGTACAACTTGGTGGGCAAAGCACTAGCACGCTTCTAGATATTAGCAAATAATATGCGCTGGCGTTAGTTGTGATAAGTTTAAACTAACACAACTTGATGCACATTTTACGCTAACCCGACACTGTTGAAATCCTACAACTTGGTGGGCAAAACACTAGCGCGCTTCTAGATTAGTAAATATATGCGCTGGCGTTAGTTGTGTCAAGTTAAGCCTCCCTAAACTCACCCCCCCCCCCCCTCTCCTAACCCCGCTTCCCCAGTTCGCCTGGCGAAGGAAAATTATTTTTCCGATGACACGTTTACCTGTTTAGTAGTACTTTGTTTGTTTTTAAAAGACAGCTTCCGCAACTTCCCCTCTTTTTATTATTGCCGCCTGAAATCACGATTTTCTCCATTTGCACT
>JAHWFP010003449.1:0-72144 GCA_023313725.1 Lithobius niger
TTTAAGATTTTACCACCTTGGCTCGTATTTTTTTGTAGGGTAGCATTCCTCCCCCCCCCCCC
The DNA here is from genome assembly GCA_023313725.1 of Lithobius niger. NCBI lineage: Eukaryota > Metazoa > Arthropoda > Chilopoda > Lithobiomorpha > Lithobiidae > Lithobius > Lithobius niger. Next base: position 63 of record JAHWFP010003449.1, read on the forward strand.
TTCTTTGTATCATGACTATAAATAGTGGGCCTCGCCACCCAAAACAATTTTTAAAAATTACCAAAATAAGCCCAGTAAAAAAAAGCCAGGCCTGAAGGGAACAGAATTACACTTACACTGTGGCCAAAACTAAAGAATTTATAATTCAAAAGTATTATTTCGAAGTCAAAGAGGTGGAACAAAACAATTTTTTAAGTCAAACAGAAGTTTTATGTTCCTCAAAATAAAATAAAAATGACACCAGATTGAACTAAATTCTTTCATTTCCATTTCTCAAAATATGCACATTTTATGAATTACTGTAATCATACACGAATATTATCATGTCGGTACACAAGTGAATGATGCACTAATTTATCACTTTAACCTCTTTAACGATTACCTAGGTTACCAGTAACGTGGCATAACATTTTTCCAATTCATAAAGATGTATGCAGCTAGCATCTCACAGCTAGTCCAATCACACTAGTACCTTAAAGTAATAACGTTGATCAAATAAAACACACAAGAAAATGATAACTGTATTAGATTTGTCGTTACTTATCCACACAGTTCAGCCATGCATTCTAGGCTCAGTCCCAGTCCCGGTATTCCGAGGTCGATAACGAAAGCTTTGAAGGTCAAAACCAGCCATCACGTAGAACACACCGCGACGCGTTTCGCGTGCTACACAGAACTTCCTCATCGTTCGTCGAAATGTAGTGTTTGATCATCAGCAGACCTTTAATCACGGCTCACCTTTCGGATCACATTCTTATGCCAACAGAAATCCTATGTAATGCTTCAGAAATTCACAGCAACTCTTGCATCATGGGCGTTCGCCATTTTGGATCAGCAACTCCTCCAAGTTTTAAAAGCAAAGACAGCTGGGATTGGGTAGCTAAGGGTCACGTGATCCGTATTTGCGCAATCGGATTAGTTAACACAACAGCAGGTAGTAGCGTCGCCAACGTTTATATGGCCTTTCCACCGCGCCTGCGCGCACGCACACAGCTTTCAAAATTCCGAAGCCGGTTTCCGATAGTTACCACGGAAACTATTCAAAACTATCGACGACTATTATTAAACCAGCAAATTATATTCACTTCAGTGTTCTGATTAATGCTACTAGTTTAAATTAATAACAAGCGATACTTACATTTGTAAAAAATAAAAATACTATAATTACAAACGCGAATTTGCCAATTTTTTTCAGACTTACTGATACGTTTTTGATCGCATTACGGCCTTTCAGGCAGAAAATTATTGCTCGTTATTGCAGTCATACTCAGTTAAAGGCTGAGCGAGCGAATCTGGCCATGCCAGTTGTTCACAGGGCACGATTAAGGGGGGTGCTTCGGGTGCTGCACCGGGCCACAGGACTTACGGGAGTCTCTCGGTCACAGAGTTATAAGGTACAATTTTAAATACATTTTTTTTACATTTACTGTTTTTACAAAAAATATTGTTCAAAAAAAGAAAAACTTTTTTTATGGGACTGGAGGAGGTGGGGGGTGGATGGCCACCAGGGTCGATGCTAGAATCAATTTACTGGGGAGGCGGCAGTGAGGCAGCAATTTTAGCTGGGGGGGGGACCAAAAAATTCTACTTTTGCGGTTCCCCCCCCAAAAAATAGAATAAAAATAAAAATAACAATCTTGCAATTCTTTCTCACACTCAAAGTTCTTATCTGTTTTCTAGTTTTTTTGGGAATAGTTTTAAATTCAGCTGAAAAAAGATGATTTTTCATTTCTCACAATAACAACTTCTAGGCTCCATTGATGTGACGTCAAGTCCTTCCTGACGTTGTGAAAGAAACTAACATAGTTTTCTTAAGTAACCAGAAGTTTCTTCGATTATACGTTTGATTGCGATCTGATAGTGGTGGGGGGGGGACGCCAGGGAAGGGGCAACATTTTAGAGGAGCAAGTGCCCCCCCCCCCCCCGCCTCGTCCCTGATGGCCACAATAAGCATTAATCTTAAGCACTAAGCCTCTACGAGGTTTACTCACCGGCCCTGGTTGTTCATCCAGTGAGAATTCATGACTTGGTCAGATATGGAATATGGCTATATCTGGCCAGATCTGGAAATTCATCCATATCTGGGAACTCTTGACTTGACCAGATCAGGAACATCCAGATCTGGCAGTTGCCATATCTGGCCAGGTCTGGAAAGTCATCCAGATCTGGGAAGTCCTGAAATGGACATATCTGGCCAAATCTGGAATATCTGGAAAAATGGCCGCACATTCGCATTTGTAATTATAGTATTTTACTTTTTACAAATGCAGGTACCGCTTTTTATTCATTTAAACTAGTAACATTAATCATAAGTCTGAAGTGAATATAATCTGCTGGTTTAATAATAGTCGTCTTAAGTTTTGAATAGTTTCCATGGTAACTAGGAAACCGACTACGGAATTTTAAAAGCTGCGTGCGCGCACGCGTGTACTGTTACGGTGAAAAGGCCACATAAACGTTGGGGGACGCTCCTACCTGCTGTTGTGTTAACTAAGCCGATTGCGAAAATACGGATCACATGACCCTTAGCTACCCAATACCAGCTGTCTTTGCTTTTAAAACTTGGAGGAGTTGCTGATCCAAAATGGCAAACCCCTGTGATGCTGAAGTTGCTGTGAATTTCTGAAGCATTGCGTACGATTTCTGTTGGCATAAGAATGTGATCCGAAAGGTGAGCTGTGTTTAAAGGTCTGCTGATGATCAAAAACTACATTTCGACAAATGATGAGGACGTTCGGTGTGGCACGCGGTATTTCGTAGATAGCTGTGCCGTGGTGTGTTCTCCGTGATGGCTGGCTTTGACCTTGAAAGCTTTCGTTACCGACCTGCAATACCGGGACTAGAATGGATGGCTGAACTATGTGCTAAATGACTGACCAATCTAATACAGTTATCGTTTTCTTGTGTGTTTTATTTGATCAACGTAATTACTTTAAGATACTACTGTGCTTGGACTAGCTGTGAGATGCTAGCTGCATATATCTTTATGAATTGAAAAAACTTGCACTACCCCCTACGAAAAGTCCAGATCTGGCCCAGATCAGGACTTCCCAAATCTGGATGACTTTCCAGATCTGGCCATATATGGCAACTGCCAGATCTGGATGTTCCTGATCTGGCCAGGTCAAGAGTTCCCAGATATGGATGAATTTCCAGATCTGGCCAGATATAGCCATATTCCATATCTGACCAAGTCAAGAATTCTCACTGGATGAACAACCAGGGCCGGTGATTAAACCTCGTAGAAGCTTAGTGCTTAAGATTAATGCTTATTGTGGGCCATCAGGGACGACGCTGAGGGGGGGACTTGCTCCTCTAAAATTTTGCCCCTCCCCAGGTGCCCCCATACCACTATCAGATCGCAATCAAACGTATAAACGAAGAAACTTCTGGTTACTTAAGAGAACTATGTTAGTTTCTTTCACAATGACAGGAAGGACTTGACGTCAGATCAATGGAGCCTAGAAGTTGTTACTGTGAGAATTGAAAAAATCATCTTTTTTCAGCTGAATTTAAAACTATTTCCAAAAAAAATGGTGTAGAAAACAGTTAAGAACGTTGGGTGTGAGAAAGAATTGCAAGATTGTTATTTTTACTTCTATTCTAGGTTTTTTTTTTGGGGGGGGGGGGAACCGCAAAAGTAGAATTTTTCGGTTCCGCCCTCCCCTCCCCCCAGCTAAAATTGCTGCCCCACTGCCACCTCCCCAGTAAATTGATTCTAGCGTCGACCCTGGTGGCATCCCCCCCACCTCCTCCAGTCCCATAAAAAAAGTTTTTCTTTTTTTTTTAACAATATTTTTTGTAAAAACAGTATAAGTAAAAAAAAATGTATTTTAAATTGTACCTTATTTTATTACTCTGTGACCGAGAGACTCCCGTAAGCCCTGTGGCCCGGTGCAGCACCCAAAGCCCCTCCTTAATCCGGCCCTGTGAACAACTGGCATGGCCAGATTAGCTCGCTCAGCCTTTAACTGAGTATGACTGCAATAACGAGCAATAATTTTCTGCCTGAAAGGCCGTAATGCGATCAAAAAAGTATCAGTGAGTCCGAAAAAAATTGGCAAATTCGCGTTTGTAATTATAGTATTTTTATTTTTTACAAATGTAAGTATCGCTTGTTATTCATTTAAACTAGTAGCATTAATCAGAAGACTCAAGTGAATATAATTTGCTGTTTTAATAATAGTCGTCGATAGTTTTGAATAGTTTCCATGGTAACTATCGGAAACCGACTTCGGAGTTTTGAAAGTTGTGTGCGTGCGCGCAGGCGCTGTGAAAAGGCCATATAAACGTTGGCGACGCTCTTACCTGCTGTTGTGTTAACTAATCCGATTGCGCAAATACGGATCACGTGACCCTTAGCAACCCAATCCCAGCTGTCTTTGCTTTTAAAACTTGGAGGAGTTGCTGATCCAAAATGGCGAACCCCCGTGATGCAAGAGTTGCTGTGAATTTCTGAAGCATTACATAGGATTTCTGTTGACATAAGAATGTGATCCGAAAGGTGAGCTGTGGTTAAACATCTGCTGATGATCAAACACTACATTTTGACGAACGATGAGGAAATTCTGTGTGGCACGTGATACGCGTCATGGTGTGTTCACGTGATGGCTGGTTTTGACCTTGAAAGCTTTCGTTATCGACCTCGCAATACCGGGACTGGGACTGGGACTAGGACTAGAATGCATGACTGAACTGTGTGGCTATGTGACCGACAAATCTAATACAGTTATCGTTTTCTTGTGTGTTTTATTTGATCAACGTTATTACTTTAAGGTACTAGTGTGATTGGACTATCTGTGAGATTCTAGCTGCATACATCTTTATGAATTGGAAAAACTTTATGCCACGTTACTGGTAGCCTAGGTAAATCGTAAGACAGGTTAAAGTGATAAATCAGTGCATCATTCACTTGTGGTACCGATATGATAATATCCGTGTATGATATACAGCAATTCATAAAATGTGCATATTTTGAGAAATCGAAATGAAATGAAATGAAATCGAAATGAAATCTGGTGTCATTTTTATTTATTTTGAGGAAGATAAAAAATTCTGTTTGACTTAAAAAATTGTTTTGTTCCACCTCTTTGACTTCGAAATAATACTTTTGAATTATAAATTCTTTAGTTTTGGCCACAGTGTAAGTGTAATTATGTTCCCTTCAGGCCTGGCTTTTTTTTACTGGGCTTATTTTGGTAATTTTTTTTAATTGTTTTGGGTGGCGAGGCCCACTATTTATAGTCATGATACAAAGGGGGGGGGGGGAGAAATGCTACCCTACAAAAAAATACGAGCCAAGGTGGTAAAATCTTAAAAGAAACCTTACTGAAAGCTACTAAATATTTCTCTCCATTTTAACCATTTCTCACGTTTCTTACAGTTTTACGTAAAGTAAGAAACAAAGTGGTGATAAGTTTTCAGAGGACATAACTTTTCCCCTCCAACTTTTCTCACCCAATACTGGAAGCAAGAATATTTTTTTTATTAAGGCCTAATTTGTACTATGCATTATTTGCCCCAATTCATGTGAAAGGTTGCATAAGAAAGTGTGGGTGTCAAAATTTGTTTTAAAAAATGCATTTTTTAAGAAATCATTTGGTCTATTGAATTGAAGTTTGCGAAATGAAACCAAGCTAATGTTTTTTATGCTGCCCGAGATCAGTTTTGGTTATTATCCCACATAGCCTATATTTAAAACTATGACACTACAAAACTGAAGCATACGTAGGGTCACCTCGCACTGGGCAACCAGGTCGCTGCGGCCAATGAGAACGTAACCAGGGCGCAACGGCCACTGGGATCCCGGGCGGTGTGCAGGTGACCGCATTCATTTTTCACCACGGGATCGAAAATTATCAAGGTAAAACAGAAGTGGCCGCACAGCACATCGCCATGTTTTTTGGCCGCCTAGTGCGCAAGGGCCCTTAATATACTTAAAAACCCTGAAGATATGAGTTCACAACAGATATTGTCAATAAACTAAACTCGCACAGCAGGTTCATGCAATACCAAATATCGTGCAATAGTCAATTACTGGCAAATTTTTAGTGACTTTACTGCCACCTTCTTCAGACCGAACCCAGAATTCTGCTTGTCATTTGGAAGAAACTTCCTATATTGGAGCTGTTGTGAGCAGAATTCTTGGTTTTGCCTGAAGAAGGTGCCAGTAAAAGGCAACTGGAAAAGTAAAAAGTAAAATGACGGTGATGTCAATCTACAAGAATGTTGACTATATGCATTTGGAAAGTAAGTACGAAATAAGCCAACAGCCAAAATGTACATAAAAACTAACCTAGAGCAGTAGAGTAAGATTAAGCCACCTTTTTTACTATGATGCTGTATATGCTATTTCATGGAGCAACATTCCTTCGAAACTAAAACAAGCCCCCTTCAGATGGGTACGTTGTCCTACCATATTATCAGATATGGTGGTATTTACAGCAGAGCAGGTACACACCAGCTGAGTCGCATCACTGGAAGGAGCCATGAAAGCAAGCTACATACATTTTACTTCTACAACTAGCTAACATTATATCTCGTTAAGTTTTCTGTTAGTTTAGGCTACTGCTGATGTCTTTTTTTGTTGGATTTTTGAAATTAGTAGGCTAGGCCTAGAAACAATTCTATTTTGCATTAATGCTTGGTTCGCAACCGGGTTTGGTTAACAAAGACTATTTTTCAATTGAAAAAAAAAACCATTGTAATTACGCCTAGCCAATTAAAAAAATATTCTAGCATATTTGGTATAGTTACACTGTTGCCTAAGAAAAAGAAGATTGGTTGCCGTAACATTGTGAAAACTGGTGTAAGTCGATAATCGATAGCGTAATTTTTTTTTACTAGGCCTATTTTTTTTTCTTACTAGGAAAATTTCACAAAATCAGATATTTTAAAAAGTCAAACCCAATTTTAAGAAGTTCAATCTATGTTTCGTAGTTTATATATGCAGTAGCGTAATTTTTAGCTTTATAGTATGGGCTGGAAAATTACAGGGACTGCTGATAAGAGCTTTTTTCTGTCACTTGCATGTCACCATGGAGGAAGGTTTGGTACGTAACCAAACTTTTTTTTTTAGGCATGATTGCATAACCGCTCCTATGTAAGAAAAAAACATGCTATTTTGCATCGTTTCATTTTATGTTGCTGACATGTTGAAGCATTGATACAGGATCTTTTTTATCGATAGCCTAGCCTACTACGCGTGCCAGTTTTAAAAAGTGGTGTTGGAATAGGTTAACTTTACCAAAATTTTGTCTATTTTGACATTCGTATAGGCCTAAGCTACACCATTTTAAACATGTTCAGACAGTTTTTGAAAGCTGCTGATGTCTAGTTGGAAGCTTAAATATTTCCCAAGTTACTTGGCAAGAAATGCCTGTAATGAAAAAAATAAAACTAAACTCTGCACACTAAGGCGGTTCGTAAAAAACCTTTTTTGGAAAATGCCTGCTCCAAAGGTCTTACCTGATGCCAATCGTGTACAGAAAGTTATAGCCAAAATTTCATAAAAATCAGTTGATATCTTGACCCTCCTCCACTTAATTGAAATTTCAACCATTGTGAGATAGGAAAATGGCCGCGAAAATGGCTACTTTTTTCACTTTATTGCCAACTGAGCCTTTTTAAAGAGGAATTGCAATTTTTTTTTATACAACAACAAAAGATAGAGATTGGGAATTGCTACAGTAAATTCCAGTGACTTAAGAAAAATACCTATTATTGTTGACACTAAAGCAAAATGAGAGACAAACAGCTCTATGTCATATTTATTATTTCCACATTGATGCAACTGAATACCAACTTAAATAACTTAATACTAACTTTTAAAATTCACATTTACATTAAAAAACAGTAAATATATGTTACCAAAATAGTTGAATAATCATCCATATATTCTGGTACGTCGACAAATCCTTCCAAACATTATCAGGCATTTTACGTAAAGACCGAGAATGATTAAAACGTTTGTATCACAGGACAAAATAACTTCCGGACATCTGGTAGTAATTTTCCAATTGGTCCAGCAAAAGTGTTAGCACCTGTTGTTGGACCATCCAATTCAATGATGAGGTGCCGTAGTGCCAGTTCATTCGCATGCACAAGGCAAATATTACATTACTAGAGGAAGCCCGTGCTTTGCACGGGGCCGGTCACATTTCCCAGGGCACATTTTCCGGGACATTTTTCCGGCACTCTTCCCGAAGACTAGTCAGATTGATCGACCACTCATGCCTGGCTCCTTTTTGGCTGCACGTAGAGTGGGAGAGTGCATTTTCAATGCGGGCGCGAGGAGGGAAGATGTGGTTTTCCTTTAGGCTTTCTTTAGCCTTTCCTTTTCCTTTTAGCCGGTCTCCGACATTATTATAAAGATAAAGCTCATCCAATGCTCATTTCCATCAGATGATTGATTTCACCTTCCGAGCCAACTTTTGTGTTCGTGCCAAGGCAATTTGGTCTGTAATATTTTTCTCTTGAAGAAACTGGATGAGGAATTTCGATATAGTTATACCTTGACCGTCATTTGGAGTTACATGCCCCAAAAATTTTCCATCAGGAAGCGAAACAACTGTGACATGTTCCTCTGTTATCCTCGATATGTAGTATTTTTCGCCTATTTTTTTTTTGCATTAAAGTACCATCCATTCGACCATGGTAACAAAATCCACTAGAAAACATAGTTAGCACTGTATCAACTTCTTCAAATGTTGTATTAGCTGCTCTACGGACTTTTCATTTGTCAAATACTTCTGGAATATTGTATACACGAGGTGTGGCATTGATAATGAGAGCTGTTGCTCTATCAGAGATCAAATTGCGGATCGAACCGTTGATTCTGCTATCTGCCGAATATCCCTCCCGCGATCTTCAAAGTAATTTTCACAACACTAGCAGGACATGAGATCGAGGTACTTGGTTCATCAACGTGGAACTCTAAGCACTCTCAGCAGCAACAATTTGGAATTGGGATTCCTGTCATTGTCGTTCCTGTGCTGCCCTGGTTTCTTCTGCTTTCTTGACTCATTCAGCTGTTGTTTCTCAGTGGCCTCTTTTTCCACTGTACTACTTATGGTCATCATCCGAATGGTTCGCTGATCTGCTGGAAATTTGCTCTCCAATATTAACACTTTGTGATTATCAGCAGGAAATTTCTTTCAGAAACACATCTTTCTTCTTTGTGAAAAAGTCCGAGAGATCATTGGGATTTGGATACTTTGAATCATTATACCTTCTGAAAGCTGAAATTCTGATTATACTGTGAAGTTTTTCATACTCTTTCAGAACACTGGTCTTAATTGTGTCTTTCCGTACAGTTGGCATGGACGCACATTTGTAAACACTCAACTTTCGCGACAACAACCTCTGCAATAATAGAATTGTCTGGTTCCTTTTTTGCTGAGTTTTCAATCATTTATTTTTTATTTCTCGTGTAAGAAACATTTAGCAATATCCGATTGTCCTTGAAGTACGTTCACCAGCAAATCAGCCGGCTGACTAAATGCCAACTGATCTGCAGACATTCTTGTGGCTATCGGTGAAGTTGCCATCCCTACTCACTGGTCTGCTCAACCATGAAATGGTCCAATGGGCTATCACTTTCACTACTGAACTGTTTTTGACAGCAAACTACCTTCGCTCAATAGAATACAACCTTCTACCTTTGCCAGAAACAAAGAAAATATTGATATTAGGAGACATAAGAGAAAAACATACACTCAATATACCAGTTTTAAAGTAAGTTGCTTTCTCAAACTTTTATTGTTCAATAAAAAATTGCAATTCCTACATTAATAAGGATAAATTGTCAGTAAAAAGAATAAAATGGTCGTTTTCACAGCCATTTTCCTATCTCACAATGGCTGAAATTTCAATTAAGTGGAGGAGGGTCAAAATATCAACTGATTTGTATCAAATTTTGGCTATAACTTTCTGTACCCCATTGTCGTCAAATAAGACCTTTGGAGCAAACATTTTCAAAAAAAAGTTTTTTATGAACCACCTTACTGCACACTGAATGTTTAAGAAAAACTATTGAAAAACCATATTTACGTGGCCAGGTTCCAATACCACTTTTTAAATACCGATACTCAGCACGCCAACAGCAAATATATTAAACCAATGCAAGGAGCTAAAGTCTTTGCCAAACCTTTTTGTATAGGCTAGTTCGCTAACAAGTTTTGGTTAAGCCAAACAAAAAAAAATGTTTGGTTTGCATTACACTGTAAAAAAAAAAGTTTTTTGTTTACACTTTTTTTGGGTTACTAAATCAGAAAATTTTACATCAAAAAATGTAATTTTTTTTTCATTCATTCGTGTTCATGGAGCAACATTTTTCCTTTTTTCAGGGAGTATGTTTAGGGAGTATGTTTCCAAATGTTTAGGGTCGGCTTGTAAAAATAGGGTCAGTCGGGTAATGCAAACCGAACCATTTCTTTTGTTTAGCCTTATTTACACTGGTAGTAGATACACCAAAAAAATACGGCTTGTAAAAAGGATAGCATATGCCCGATCGGTTCCTAGTTTGGGATAAAAGTAGACGATGCCAATCCAAGAGCAACACGGGCATCGCTACCCAAGCTGAAGCCATGGTGCCAGAAGGTGTGAGGAGGGATAATTTTGCTAGGTAATTGCAATTTGCAATTCCTGCATGTTTTATGTGCTACAATTAACATGAACACGACGTATCAAGGGGCCCTTCCCGAAAATGCCAGGGTTGCTGACGTCTGACCTCAACCAGAGACCTTGTGCACATGAAACAATCATGCTAATCGTTAGGCTACATTGCTTCATACATATTATAGACCTAGCAAGTAATGTTGCCACTGTGTCCCTTTTTATTAACTAATGGCAGTCTTAGAACATTATTTGCCACCTACCCCAACTCGGATACGTTACATTTTCATTGCAAAAATAAACTGAGTCACTGGTATAGTTGTAAGCTCGACAAACTTTCTGTTTGACACAAAGCGACTAAATTAAAATTAGCATACTGTACATTGGTATGGATTGTTATTTTCCTTTACTCGATCACCATTGGTTGCTAAACCATGCCTTTTAATTGCCAAATTAAAAAGTACATTTTTAAAACATCGGATGCTAATTTAAAAAAAAGTAGCCTAGTGATAATGATCTAGGACAACACAAGTTTCTAATAAAATGAGTTGCCATAATAAAAAACAAGTGCGCCAAAAGACAGACACAACATTTTATGGATAAATATTCCCTGATACCTGTTGTTATGAGAGGTAAAAATATCGGCTCATGCATCGTAAAAGGAATACTAGCCTATTCACTAAGAAGTAGTTGTTTGCGCACTTTTGGACTTTTTTAAATTTTCAGAACTGAAGAGATTTGGTCATCCCCAGGTATGGAAAGTTCTGAAAGGATTGTGCTAGTTTTCCAGCCAGAACTGGGCCAATGACCGGATATGGCCAGAATTGGATCTGAGCCAATTTTAGGTTTAGCCAGTTATGGCCAGATCTAGATGGATCTGGCCGTCTCCAGCCAGAAGCGAGCCAATTTTAGATATGGCCAGTTATGGCCGGATCTGGCCATATCCAGCCAGAAGTGGGCCAATTTTAGATGAAGCCAGTTATGGCCAGATCTGGCTGTATCTGACCAGATCTGGCCATATCCAGCCAGAAGTGGGCCAATTTTAGATATAGCCAGTTATGGCCAGGTCTGGCTGGGTATGGCCAGATCTGTCCATAACTGGCTATATCTAAAATTGGACCACTTCTGGCTGGATATCACCAGATCTGGGCCATATCTGGTCCCAGGTCTGGAACCCAGATCTGGTTATATCAAAAATCGGCCCACGTCTGGCCATATCTGGCCGGATATGGCCAGACCTGACTGGATATGGCCAGATCTGGCCGTATCTAACCAGATCTGGCCGTATCTAAACAGATCTGGCCATATCTAGCCAGATCTGGCTATATCCAGCCAGGTGTGGCCATATCCGGCCAGATGTTGGCCAATTTTTTATATAACCAGAGCTGGGTTCCAGATCTGGGTACCAGATCTGGGACCAGATATGGCCCAGATCTGGCTTTCCAGATCTGGTGCAGTTCTGGACTTTCCGTAAGGGACGCGCCATTAAGCCAAGTTGTCGACGCGCCATTAAGCCTCATTCCCCCCCATAAGGGACGTTACTGGTTGGTAACCTAGGTAATCGAAAGAGAGGTTAAAGTGATAAATCAGTGCATCTTTCAGTAAGATTTGTAGTACCAACATGATATTATTCGTGTATGATATACAGTAATTCATAAAATGTGCCTTTTTTGAGAAATGGAAATGAAAGAATTTAGTTCAATGTGGTGTCATTTTTATTTTATTTTGAGGAACGTAAAAAATTCAGTATGACCTAAAAAATAGTTTGGTTCCACCTTTTTGACTTCCAAATAATAGTTTTAAATGATCACCTTTGGCCACAATGTAATTGTAATTTTGTTCCCTTCAGGCATGGTTTTTTTTACTGGGTTTATCTTAGTAATTTTTTTACTTGTTTTGGGTGGAAAGGCCCACTATTTGTATTCATGATGGGGGGGGGGGGGGGAGGAGCCCCCTGCAAAAAAAAAACGAATCAAGGTGGTAAAATCCTTTAAAAAAATTACTGAATGCTTTTTTTTTTCTAAACACTTCACTCCATTTGAACTATTTTTCTCTTTTCTCACCCATTACGGGAATCAAGATATATTTTTTTTATTAAGACCTAATTTGTACTATGCATTATTTGCCCCAGTTCATGTGAAAGGTTGCATAAGAAAGCCTAGGTGTCGAAATTTATTTTAAAAATTGCATTTAAAAAAAATCATTTAATCTATTGAATTGAAGTTTGCGAAGAGGAACCAAGCTAATATTTTTTTCTGCTGATCTAGTTTTGATTATCCCACGTAGGCTATATTTGAAACTATGATACCACAAACGTACGGGCCCCGCGCACTAGGTAAGCAGGTCGCTGCGGCCAATGAGAATGCTTACTGTATATAATACTAGAGGAAGCCCGTGCTACGCACGGGTGGTGTTAGATGCACCGTTAAAAGCACTGGGACGATTTCCTTCCTCATGTGTTTTACGGAATGCGTGTATCCCGTCTATGTGTTTTTGCGTACCCTGTCTATCAAACGGTGTTTTTCGTTTGGTTCACTCCCTCATTGAGCGTATCCCTTGTTCCGGAGTCCATACACTTACATTACATATGATTGTTTCCTGCAAAAATGGTTGGAATACGCGTTTGTACATGTGAAATAAATAAATACGCCTTTGTGCATGTGAAATAATAAATACGCCTTTGTATACCGGAAATAAATAAATACGCCTTTGTACACCTGAAATAAATAAATAGACATTGGAGACATTGTAAGGGAGAATTAAACAAACGAAGCTTCAACAATCAGGAAGAGGGCGATCGGGCTCATTCTTCCCACGGTAGCAAAGAAAAAGGGCGAGCGACCAACAATGAAAACGGATATGTGCTCTATCAATTACTTGCGGCCGTCTTGTGGCCGTCTCGTTGCCGTCCATCCTACGCGACAACTCGATTTTATTAATAAAGATATATAAATGTTTAACCTGCCACATATAGCTGGTTAGGTCGGAAGGGTAAAACCACTGTACACTTGGCCACCGCGGCCAGTCAGTCGCAGCGGCCACTGGGATCCCGGGTGGCGTGCAGGCGACCATAGGGCAACAATGCTTGCTCCGCATTCATTTTTCACCACGTGATTGAGAATAATCAAGGGAAAACAGAGGTGGCCGCGCGACACGTCGCCATGTCTTTTGGCCACCTAGTGTGCGGGGGCCCTTAACGTACTTAGACAAACACACATTTTTGGTATGGGTAGGCTTGAAAGCCCTGAAGATACGAGTTCACAGCAGATATTGTCAGTGAATATTGACTATACTTGCACAGCAGGGTCACGAAATACCAAATATCGTGCAATAGTTAATTACAGGGAAATTTTTAGTGAATTTACTGTCACATTCTTCTTGCAGCAGAATTCTGAGCTTGGCCTGAGGAAGGGTACAGTAAAAGGCCACTGGAAATTCGTCTGCAACTAACTAGGGTATTACTTGATATTTGGTTTGCTACACCCCCTGCTGTGTGAGCATTGCCTTAAAACCAAAGTAAATGACGGTGATGTCAATCTACAGGCATGTTTATTATATGTACTAGGAAAGTAAGTAGGAAATAAAGCCAACAGCCAAAATGCACATAAAAACTAACTAGTGCAGTACAGTAGAGTAAGATTGTCACCTTTTTTCACTAGGATACTGTATAGGCTATTTCGTGGAGTGACATTCCTTCGAACCAAAAACAAGCCCCCTTCAAATGGGTACGTTGTCCTACCATATGAGGTATGGTGGCATTTACAGCGTGGCAAGTACACGCAACCTGAGTAGCATCACCGGAATGAACCATGAAAATACTGCATAATTTTACTTTAACAACTAGCTAGCATTACTTCTCGTTAAAAATTTTCTGTTGGTTTAGGCTAATTCTATTTCTTTTTTTGTTGTTGTTGTTGGCTTTTTGAAATTAGTATGCTAGGCCTAGAAACAAGTCTATTTTGCTTTTTCTGCTTTAATGCTTGGTTCGCAACCAGGATTGGTTAACGATGACTATTTTTCAATTGAAAAAAAAAACATTGTAATTAGGTCTAGCCTATTTAAAAAAAAATATTTCCAGCATATTTGGCAAATTTGCTCTGTTGCCTAAGACAAAGAAGTTTGGTTGCCGTAACATTGAAATAAAAACTAGTGTAGGTTGATAATCGATAGCGTACTTTTTTTTTACTAGGCCTTTTTTTTTTCTTATCAGGAAAATTTCAGAAAATCGGTATTTTTAAAAAGTCAAACCCAATTTTAGGAAGTTCAGTCTTTATTCATTTCGTAGTTTAAGTTTATTTATGCAGTAGCGTTATTTTTAGCTTCATAGTATGGGATGGAAAATTATAGGGACGGCTGATAAGAGCTTTTTTCTGTCAATTGCATGTCACTTGACATTGACATGAGAAATCTGCTAAAACATGGGGGAAGGTTAGGTAACCAAACCTTTTTTTAGGCATGAATGCATAACCGCTCCTGTTTAAGAAAAAAACATGTATGCTATTTCGCATCGTTTCATTTTATGTTGCTGACATCTTAAAGCATTGATATAGGAACTTATTTTATCGATAGCCTAGCCTACCACGCGTGCCAGTTTTAAAAAGTGGTATTGGAATAGGTTAACTTTACCAAAATTTGATCTATTTTGACATTGAAGTAGACCTAGGCTACACCATTTTAAACATGTTTGGACAGTGTTTGAAAGCTGCTGATGTCTATTTGAAAGCTTTCCTCTTTTCCAGGTTACTTGGCAAGAAAGAACCCGTAATGAAAAAAATAAAACTAAACTCCCCACACTGATTCACTGAATGTTTAAGAAAACGATTGAGAAACAATATTTACGTGGCCAGTTTCCAATACCACTTTTTAAAATCAAATACCGATACTCAGCACGCCGCCAGCAAAAATATTAAACCAATGCAAGTAGCTAAAATCTTTGCGAAACCTTTTTGTATAGGCTAGTTTGCTAACTTTTTTTGGTTAGGACAAATAAAATAAAAATGTTTGGTTTGCGTTACGCTGTTAAAAAAAATGGGGTTGGTTGGAAGTTTTTTTGGGGCTAGTATATCAGAAAATCACTTCAAAAAACGTAATTTATTATTTTTTTCATTCATTCATGTTCATGGAGCAACATTTTTCCTTTTTCCAGGAAATATTTGTTCCATTTTTGTGTAGTAGGCTGGATTATTAAATAAAGGAGGGTTTTTTTTTTCTTTAGAAAGAAAAAATGTTAAGGGTCGGTCGGATAAAGCAAACCAAACCATTTCTTTTGTTTGGCCATATTTACACTGGTACACTGTCTACACAAACAAAAAAATACGGTTTGTAAAAAAGATAGGATATACCCGATCGGTTCCTAGTTTTGGATGAAAGTAGACGATGCCAATCCAAGAGCAACACGGGCATCGCTACCCCAGCCGAAGCCATGGCGCCAGAAAGTGTGATGAGGGACAATTTTCCTACGTAATTCCAATTTGCAATTCCTGCATGTTTTATGTGCCACATTTGACATGAAGACGATGCATCAATGGGCCCTTCCCAAAAACGTCAGGGTTGCTGACGCCTGACCAAACCAGGGACTTTGTGCACATGAAACAATCATGCTAATCATTAGGCTACCTTGCTTCATAATAATACAGACCAGTGCCCTTAAGACTAGCAAGTAATGTTGCAACTGTTTCCCTTTTTTTTAACTGATGGCAGTATTAGAACATTATTTTGCCACCTACCCCAAATCCGATAAATCACATTTTCATTGCAAAAATAAACTTGAGTCACTGATTTAGTTGTAAGCTCGACGAACTTTCTTTTCGGCACTAAGTGACTAAATTAGAATTAGCATACTGTACACTGGCATGGATTAATATTTTCCTTTACTCACCGTTGGTTGCTAAACCAAACCTTTTAATTGACAAATTAAAGAAGTAAATTTTTAAACATTGGATGCCAATTAAAAAAAAAAAAAAGGTAACGTAGCTTAGTGATACTGATCTAGGACAACAAAAGTTTCTTATAAAATGTGTTGCCATAATAAAAAAAAGTGCGCTGACAGACGGACACAACAATTTAGGGAATAATATTCCCTGATACCTGTTATGAGAGGTAAAAATATCGGCTCATGCATCGTAAAAGGAATACTATTCACTAAGAAGTCATTTTGTTTGCGCACTAGTTTCGAGATTTCGGGCATTTAAGATGTAGGATCTTCGAGATTTTGGCTTTCGAGGAAGGGAGTTCAAGGTTTTGGCTTTCGAGAATTTGGTTTTCGAGATTGTGTCCAGGACACTCTGAGAGCACCTTTTCTCCTTAAAAGACACGTTCCCACACTAAAATGTTGAGGTTTTCTTTGTTACTGGACCATACTCACCAATTCCAATTCCAATGATTTGCACAGATTTCTACCCATTTGGCTGAAATCAGCCAAACTCTTGTTACAGTTAAAAGACACAATCTGCCAGTGTGCTACCTTTTATAATTTATAGCAACAATGTATCTGACATCAGTGAAGCATGTAACACTAATTAATAATCTCATTTACTTAGTAAGAAGAAATAGAAGGAATAAATTCTCTATTCGGCAATGCACTAGCAACAGGCTACATAAGTTTGGATTTAACTCTGAACGCCTTATTTCCGAACAAACAAAGTGAAAAATTAAAAAATATGCTTGCTGTGCAATCCTCAGGTTATCAGAGAACTTTGATTGTTCAAGGTTTTGTGGCTTTGAAGTCCCAGCATGTAACAGCTTGGTGATATGTTTACATTTAGTGGCATTTGATGCTTGGTGCTGTATCATATCCTGATCTGTTACATCGTTGGTATCCCATATTACAGGAAATGTATCCTGGCTGTCATGGCCCCAGATCATAGCGACATCATTACGCAGCGTGTCCTTCCGTTAACCCTTCGCTTACTTTCATTGTTTTTTGTTTTTCATGAATTGTTTGAGACCACTGTCTCATATTTGGTTCGGTTTTGACAATAAATCTGTCCAGGCATATTGACTTCCCCCTCAGCTTTTGCAAACTACATTATAAGTTTTTGTTCGTTCTTTTCTAAGAATTTCTAAGTTCCATGCTTCTATGTATACCACTCATGCTTTCAAACGTTACTTCAGTGTCATCGTGATGCTTATTCTCTTAAGGGTTCAGTCTCATATGGGGGCCACGTTTGCGTGTTTTATTTCATATTGGTGGAAGTCCTTCAGTGTGTTTGCAGCATTGGTGTGTTGATTCTATATTGTGTAGGTGGTGGTACTTTACTATTTTGAGGAGAAGGGAATTTCACACTTGCCCATGCATTCCCCTTTCTTCATTTTGAGTCTTTTTCACTGCCGATTGTACCATTGTATTCCGTCATATTTGTACCAATGTTACTATAGGGTTGAAGAATGTTGTGAAACCTTTTGCTTTATTCTGTACACATGCACATAGTTGTACACCTCACACATACTACTTCAGGCTTCAATTAATCATAAGTTAATCAATATAATGAAAAGTCGTTGTCTTCAATCAAGGGTTATTTTGTACTTCAATGGCGAAAACAAAGCACCAACATGCAGCAATCCAACTATATTTACATACACTGAGAAATTAGCAACATTTAAATTCAGCATGGAACAGAAATTTGATTTGAAATTAACCATTATCTGAAGGCTTTGGCTTCCTCCATAACTATCAGCTTTTATAGTAACATTATCCTGGATCTATCTGAAACTTGAGTAAATAATGGCATTTTATGTTGCAGGAGTATCGTGGGTAAAAAAACAGAAACTGGGTAGAACTGTAGAAGATACGACCGTTTCTACAAATTCTTCAACCAATCTTGGTGAGGAAACGGCTGACGAAGGCTTCATTGAAATTGATGCAGGTGACAAACAGTTGGAAAAAGAAGAAAAAGCCGAAGAAAATAAAAAAATGAACGATAATCTGGGATCTGGCATGACAGATTACACAGAAGAAGAGGAAAAGTCAGGTGAAGATTACAACGTGTTGGAACAGTATGAGAAAGAAAAGCAATATGAACTAGAATACTACGAAAAGAAAGGATCAGAAGAAAAGGAAAATGGATCAAACGAAGAAAATGATGTCATGCCATCGCCAGAAGAAGAGGAAAAGAATGAAGATGCGGAAAGAAAAATGATAACAAAAAAACCAAAAGGGAAGAAGAAGAAAAAGAAAGACAAAAAGAAGAAAAAAAAGAATAAGAAAGGAAAAAAGGAAAAAAATAGTAGGCAAGGAAATGGAAGGATGGGACGAATTTACAACGAAAATACGGAAAGATTGGAGAAAGCTCCCAGAAAAGGTGGAGATAATTTTGCAGAAGACCTATTCAAAAATGAAATGCATAGCCAATGGTTGACAAGGTATACAGACCGATATATTTTGACCCACTTCGGGCTACCATTCATTGCTACGACATTTAGAAAAGAACCTAGTAACACTTGGAGGAGACAATGACGAATAACGTACTTTTAATACATGAATTAAATATTGCAAAAAAAGGTATAAAAATAAACAGATCTAAAATGCCTTGGCTTTCCTTTTTACCATAAAAGTTGTTTTTAAGCTTTTGTTCATGAATCGTCGTGTAACACATCTATAGACCATAAAACCGTACTCTACAGAATACATCTTATACACCTGTAAGATGTCAATCAAATGTCAATTATTATTAAATTTGTATTAAAACAGTTTCAAGATATGTAAAAATAGCAGTCACACAAGGGCAGTGAATCAAAAAGAAAAGTTAACAAAATTATTGCATTATGGAATGAAGGCAATTTTCGTTGTCAAGCAATACCAAAGTAAGATAAAGTATCAAAAAGCGAAAAATAAGCCAGTTCATGACCAGGAATGGGTATGAAGTGGAGCAATAAACAGAATCACCATTTTAGTCCAAGACGGGGGAAATCCCTAGGCACCTGGCTTTTCACAAGTCTAATTTTAAATTAAAGGTTCAAAGCAATGAACTCGTCCAACATGTTTTTCAAAACTAGGTATTCGCTTGAAATCAATGAAACTAAAATTTTGTAAACTGCCATTTCCCAAATTACTAACCATGCGTTATTTTGGAAACTTTATGCGTTATACCAGGAGGAAATTAATAAAGCCTACATAGTATGCGAGGAGTACCTTTCTTGGTTGAAATTATGCAACCTGCATCGACAGTTTGCCCTGCCATCATGCAGCAGATTTTGGCCCTACGAATAGTAGTTACGTTTGCTGCAAGATGGCGAAACTGATAATGAACGACACTATTTACAATTACGTTTTGTGAAGTTTAATGTAATTATTATTTTTAATCCAAAAAATGGTGTATTATAATTTATCGTATTTTGCTTAAGATTCGGACTTTGTAAAATCTAGCCAATCCCAGACGGTCTAGTAAAGCTACGTTGGGCCATGGGTTGAGTCACTTTTTGGCCACTTCAACTGAAAACAACATTGCCGTCATTATCTATCACTTCG
This sequence comes from Lithobius niger, assembly GCA_023313725.1. NCBI lineage: Eukaryota > Metazoa > Arthropoda > Chilopoda > Lithobiomorpha > Lithobiidae > Lithobius > Lithobius niger. Next base: position 20,143 of record JAHWFP010003449.1, read on the forward strand.
CTGACGAACATTCGTTGTAAATTGCGTGTATTGACAATTCTGGTAGATATATGAAACAAATTACAATGCTGACGAGTGAGGTAAATCATTCCAAAACCGCTGGAAAATATTGAAATGTTATTTACTGCAACAGATATTTAGAATCCACTCGAAAAACACGGCATATCAGTGGTTAGGCTTAGCCAATATCAGGTGTTACAAGTCAGTCCATTACATGGAGGATGCTTGCTGCCACCAGGGGGTCACAGCTGTACTAGAAACAATGCATTCCAAACCTTTGCACTCTGCCATCCTCCCAACTCTTGGCCGACGTCAATAATGCCAACATGGCGCCAACCAACTTCCGGTTCTCGTCTGAACGAGATCTGATGAGATTCATCGAAGGCCAATCCAACAATATTTTTACTTATGTTATTTTTAAAGAGCATGCCCTATAAAGAGCATGACAGCAATTGCAGATTAAAACAACAATTTCACGAATCTCATTTAAATGAGAGCAGAGGCGAGAATGGAATACAACCAGGTACCGCCATATTTTTTTTATATAGAGGCACCTACGGTTGTACCCAGTTCTCGCATCTTGCCTCTGCGTCCCATAATTCTTAATTTCTGTCATAATTGCACAACGAAGGTAATGCATTTATTGAGCAGGTTGCCATAAATGTGAAAACAGTATATCTTAAAAATGATGCAAATATCAATTTCTAAAATCGAACAGCTATTGGAAACTTAGTTCAAACTTTTGCCTGTGCTAGGATAAATTTTGCAAAGAGTATCACAGTGTAACATAGCCATGCGTGTTTTGCGCTGCTCGTCGGACTTGTGTTTCTCCAACAATGTGTACCCCATGAAAATCATTGTGGCGGCTTACATCACATTATCTCAAAGCAGAAGTATCGATGCTGGCTGTGCCTTTAGTCGTGAATCTGATTGTCCGGTAAACGCAGTTTTCCGTATATCGTCCTAGCTGCCATTATCGTCAGACTGTTACACAGTAGGCTTCTTGCCCGTCATGATGACGGCTTGTGGCAAGCGAGATCAGATTGAATAGAAAGGCAATGAGTGATACAGATTTAAGCTATAATTCATCGGTTTAAACTATAAGTCAAAGTACTTGAAAGTTCAAAATAACAACTACGTCAGCAGACTACCTTCTCATTCGGCTACGCCAATTTTGTAGCACAAGAAAAAATTATTTTGAAACTTTTTTATTTGTCATCCACGCATTCCCTGAGTTCGGAAATTATTAAACCATCGTACTAACAAATCACACGTCTTTTAAAAAAATAAACAGTCCCTTCCTAAACGACCAAACAGAGCGAACAGAACGCACCATTGTTAGAGACAGTTTGGCGTCGCGTGAGCGCAGTAACGTTGTGTCAGCCGTTCAGTAACTTCCGGAACTGCAATCACAGCTCTGCAAAATCAACAAGTTCAACAGAGCACTCGTTACATCATACCTTTACCAGGCATGGATATTTGATTGGACCAGGCTACGCTAATGGATGTAACCAGGTGCAAGCAACGCCAAATTGCAAACCATCTCGGGGAGGTGATTGCTGGTGGTTGCAAGTGGTGGAGCTTTTGAGCATGCGCGGGATACCAGAAGCAGATTCATCGCTGACGATGGTTGACGTAAGCAAGCCACATCAACACAACCATAGTAGGAAATAAGATGAACTGGCACCAACAGTGGTGCGTTTGGTTAGTTCTGTTTGAAGCTTTAGGAAGGTACTGTTACACGCAATAGTTTATTTAAACTAAATAAACATATCATTGAAGCACACTGCTTGCACACTGCTCCGTAACTGTCGCACACTGCTCCGTTCCGACGACGAAGAGAGCCTCCAGGGCCACCGTCGTTAGCGACGGAAGCAATGTATGTTGGGCCATCCGTTTCAGTCAGTCGCTAACTACGGTGACCTTGGAGGCTCTCTTCATCATCGGAACGGAACAGTGTGCGACAAGCTTTACACACCCACTCATTCTGTCAATTTAAAGAGCAAAGTTTTAAACAAACTCCCGTCATAGCATTGAGGGACTGTATTACGTGATATCCAGTGTGTGCCGCCTTGTAGTTGAAAAATATATCATGTCATTATAAGACCGCACATTCAGGGCCATAGCTAGCCAGCAGAGAGGAGGGTGAGGGGGGGGGGAGGAAAGAAAAACTGAAGAGGGCGTAAAAGAGATTATCCAAGTATAATTCATCTTCCCGAGCCATCCCTCCACTTAAACTGACTGATGGCTTCGTCGTGAACAGTGAGGAGAAGGCGGAGGTTCTAAGAGCAACTTTCGCTTCAAATTTCATCATAGACGATGGTGCTTCATCAATTCCCCCACAGCAGATTGTAAATTTGGATGCAGAGTGTTAGGAAGTATCTTTCCACCAGCATTCTGTCATTGCAGCTCTGAATAAACTTAAACCTACAAAATCCTGCGGTCCAGATGGCCTATCAGCTTTTCTCCTTAAAACTATTTCATCAGAAATCTGCTACCCTCTCTCTAAACTCTTTTCAATCTCCTTTGCTCAGGGTAGGATGCCTGAATCGTGGAGCCAGGCAAATGTAATTCCAGTATTTAAGAAGGGTTCCCCATCTGATCCAGTGAATTATAGGCCGATTGCTTTAACTTGTGTTGCATGTAAAGTCATGGAATCCATAATCCGTGATAAATTAGTCAGTTTCTTGGGGAAACATTCTGTGATCCGTCATGATCAGTTTGGTTTTCTCCCTAATAGGTCTGCAATGCGCCAACTGTTACTGGTCCTTGACTGTTGGACAAGTGCCGTGGACATTGGACTTCCTACTGATACTGTTTACTTTGACTTCAAGAAAGCCTTTGAATCTGTCATCCATCGTAAACTTCTTCTAAAAATAGATACCTGTGGTATTACTGGTAGGCTCAAAAAATGGCTTGCTGCATTCTTCCATAACCGTCAGCAGAGGGTGCTCATTGAGGGCTCCCTATCATCATGGTCAAGCGTGCCATGTGGCGTCCCTCAGGGTTCTGTGCTTGGCCCTCTACTCCTCGTAATTTATGTCAACGACTTGTCTTTTGAAAATAGTAATATTTTTGGTTTCAAATTTGCGGATGACATCAAGGTAGGTACAGAAATAAAAAAATCCTCGTATTCACATGAGTTGGTTAACCAGGTACAGGAGGTTGTAACCTGGTCAGAATGTTGGCAACTTCCGCTTTCCGTTCCTAAATGCCACACTTTTAACGTTGGTAAAAGGAATTTCGATTTTCAGTATCCTCTTGGCAACGATTTCATGCCATCCTCAGCGATTGTATGTGACCTGGGAATATGGTTTACGAGTGACCTAAAATCATCTGTCCATTGCCAGAAAATTTGTGCCTCAGCATTTCGTCGGTCTGCCATCGTTAAAAGATGCTTTACTTCTGGTAATATTGCAACCTTAGTCTGGGCCTTTAAAGTGTTTGTGCGTCCTTTACTTGAGTATGCGACCCCTGTTTGGTCACCCTATTTGGCTCGCGACATTGATGCGGTTGAGAGGGTCCAGCGGCGTTTCACCAAGGGTCTCCCAGGACTCAGGGAGGTTACATATGGGGAGCGCCTGGAACGATTGGGCCTTGAGTTGCTGGAATTGCGCAGAATTAAATTTGATTTGATTCTAACTTACAAGATTCTAAACCACTTACTTGAGGTGGACCTTCCTTTCTTCGATTTGGCCCCGTGGGTTCAGCGCACGCGAGGTCACAACTGGAAGCTAACAGTACAGGGTGCTAGGCTCGACTGTCGTCGTAACTTTTTCTCGGAGCGGGTGGTTAAAATATGGAATGCTCTAAGGGTTGAGACTGTTAACGCGAGATCAGTTCACATGTTCCGCCGAATGTTAAATTCCGAGCCACTGTTTAAATTCTTGAAGCGTCCCCTGCCACCTCCATAGTAGTACGGGTGGTGATAGTGGTCCTCCCACCCTATTCTATCTGGTTGGTTATTTTAAGTATTTCTTTTTTATTTTATTTTTTTTTTTTACCAAGTGATGACATATCCCGCTATATGGGTGCATTAGTTTTAAAACATTCATCGTAGCATTATTTTACTATTTTTAAACAAAATGTTTTTACTTTTTTGGTGTACTGTTTGGGCCTTTTAACCATCTTCACACCCTTCCCATGTCCCACACGTTTGGCGATGCCATCGGGGACCTTTGGGTCCCTGGCAGGTTTAACCAAGGTGGTAAGGCATTCGTGTCCCCAAACCTATTCTGATCACCATTCCTAGGCCAGTTTGTGTACACCTTTCCTAGGGCCGGCTGTTAGTGACCCCCCGGTCCTTGCCAGACCCGTTGCTGTCGCAACAAATTTTATATTATTTATTTTATTTATAATTTTCTTTTTATATATTTTTTAAATCGTTCTCGTTTTAGTCTGAAGTCCAACCTTTTAAAGTTAGACTTCATTCTTTCGTTGTTATGAGAGGGAGGAAGGACGTAAACCTTTGGTGGGGGCATAAAGTTACCAGTTTGAAGCTCGCTAAAAAATTGCCAGTCCCACCCCACGGCCTTGCATACATTGGCTTTCACTGTAGCCCCCACGCACCACTACGTTTTTCTTCATGGAGCTAGCTTTGTTTTACGCACTTAACGATTACACACTTGTGTTTCAGTTTAGTTGATCGGTTCTCAAAACTTATGAGTGCCGGCCTTTGCACACGAAAATAAAGTCCCCGGGAGCTCATTCGAGAAAATTCTGTAGGTGAAATTAAATAAAGAAAAGTGTTACACTGGCTTATAAGATTGTGTACACGTTTGTCTAGCAGTAAATTACATCAGCAGCCTAAAACACCACTGTCACGCGACTGTGACTTTGTTCCTGGACAACTGCACTGTGACCTACTGTCGACGTGCCATTGAGCCTCACCCCGCCTGCTGTCCCTCTCCCTCCCCAGCACTTCGCAGCCTTGAAGTACCTCAACATTCCAGTGGTCAGTGGCTGCATACTGCTACCCCCTGTTCCTCCGACCTGCAGCCAATCAGTAATTAGTGGGCGAGGGAGGTTGGGGGAGAAAGTGCGATGTAGATATCGGACGGGGGAGTGGGAACACTGAGGAAGAATCTACGTGTGCTTCGTTCGGTGGGAGGTAGAGAGAGGACGAAAGGTTGATTACGTAAGTAGAGCAGAAGTAATACATCATAGCAAAGTTTCGTCGTAGTAAAATTTTAAAAAACGTTTGAAGATAGACGATGTATCAGGAAGAACCGGTGTTCCTTCACGTTTGGGGAAAAGGGTGAAGTGATGGTTGGGGGACAATTATTGGAAAAGTAGTACGTACATTGAAATGTCTTTATGGTAGTCAGTGAAGGCCAAAAAAAAGTAGTCAATTTTAGAATGTGGAGAGGAAGAATCTTGACAAGCAAACTAATATTCACACGTGGATACTGCATCAGGTTTTCAAACCCAAACACAGTGGAGTCTGAAAAAGAGAGAAGTAATTCACGAGTGCCGCGATAATGGAGGGTGGGGGGACATAGAAGAAGCAGGCAGGAAGATTGGGGTGAGGGTTGGTCGTGTATCTCAAATTTTTTTTTTTGGGGGGGGGGGATATTGAGCAAGACATAAATGAGTAAGCAAAGTTCTATCCAACGGCCTTTACTGTAATTATTGAAGAACAGAATGAGAATGAGGTAAAGCTTCCCTTGGGAGTTGTTTCAACGATGATGGACCCATGCTGCTGTTTGAATCCCAAGTTGTCAGTTATTTCAGCAGTGACTGAAGCCGCACTATCCAACGCCCAGCAGTGCCAGAGCAGAGCCGGTTGCTCCTGCGAGCCATAAGTGAACAGTCCCTTCATCCGAGTACCGAACCCCCGATAATTTAACTCGTCGACTTGTTTGTCACCTTGATGGGATTTGATATTAGAAAACAGGATTATGGGAGCATTATTAATCAATGCGGCTACAACAGCATCAGCATAAGCTGAGTCATCGTCCTTTAGCAACCTCCCTTTTATTAGGAGGTAACTGTTGGCAACGTGCAGAAATAGATCTTGATTTTCTGCATGTATTCGGATTTCTGAATTTACGTCGTTGAGATTGGTGCCTACAATAGGATTGTATTCGTGGTATGTGTAAGACTCGACCAATGAATCATACAAAGGTTCATTGATTTTTAGGTAATTTTCTACTACGCTCATTTTCTGGGTGTTGTTATGAATTTGATGAAAGCTTTGTTTCTTGGCGTCAAACCGTTTTTGTTATTATTAGAGTTAAAATTAAGAAAGAGACTTTTCCCTTTTTTTCTAAATACGAGTATTTTATCCATTTTATTTTATTTTTAGATCTTAAATGAAGACGCACCATGAGCGTCTCTCCGTTTAAATCCAACAGCTCATTGGTCTGAGACATGAGCCAAACTCTTATATTTCTGCTTAACTTTGTAGTCACTGGGAGGTAAATTAAATTATGTGGGGACTATATGATTTTGAAACCGGGAGGAGAATTTGGATAAAAGGAATATAAAGTGAGTATCACAGTTTAGGTAAGAATTGCCTATGATATCAACGTGTACAAAAATTGTATTGACGTTCATAATGTTGACAGCATTTTGACTTTCACGAATTCTGACGTAGTTGCCCAAGTGAAACCCCAAGACTGGAGCCAAATTTTTGTCACCCGAAAAAGATATTCCGTAATTCGGAAATTTGTTCAAATCCTCTATTTCGTAAGCACTGGGACTAACTTACACTTTCTGCCAAGACACACCAGCATCGGTCGTGCACTGAATTGCGTTATCTTTTGAGATGATGTTGTGTATGTCTGATAAGTGTCTAAATTAAGCAGAGCCAATTCGTAATTTTTTTCTGATTCCAAATGGATGGGAGTGTTTAGATTAATTTTCAAGTCGGAGTCTTTGCCGGTAAGTATAATCGAAAAGGAATCCATTATGTCTTTTTTTAAAGAGATATACTCGAAATGAAAAAAGATTGCACTATAGTAAAAAAAGAACAACCGTAAAGAAATCAAGATGAAATATTGTGTAAAGTGTATACGTTCAACTTCTAATGAATCGTAACCCCCAGTGTCTACAACTTCACGAAACAACAAACCGATGCAAATAGTGTTTTGTGATGTACAAAAAAAGCTTACTTCGTCAAATTGGGAACGGGACTCGTGCACAAAATCATAGATAACTTGCCCGTTGAAATGCATTTATCAGAATAACAATACTGCGGTCCTGGAACTAAGCTGAAGATGCGACTAGAATGAGGAGATCCTAGAATAAATAAACTAGACAAAGTGTGCAAGGAACACGAAAGCTCGGGTTTAATAGATCGACACGCTGCTGATGAAGTTCTTCTAATTTCAAAAGCTCAAAGTGTGAGAGAGGATCCATTGCTGGCGTGGAGGGAAAAACTAGCCACTTCCATCCTTAAGAAGATCATGAAAACAAAAGTAAGGTTCACTATGGTAATAGCTGGCTGACTTGGTGGAAATGATACCCTACGCTAAACTAAATAAAGCGTTTAACTACCTACTGACCTGCATTAACATCATGTCCAAACTCGCTAGGGCTATTCCCCCCATTTCCAACCATGATGGGCTTGCTCAAGATAATGTTTGCGGGAGTTTTTGTAAAAATTACCAAATCCTCGCTTAGAGACTTGAAACTCATGGTGCGGGGCTGAGATGCGTACTTGATAGCTTTTTCTTTTGTTGCTGCTTTCATGACGTTCGATCTTTTGCGCTTGTTTTCGATCGTCTTACCAAAAATGCTGTTATTCATAAGTTTGTAGAGGTTTTTGTCAAAATCGTTAGTAGCCGTTTGCCATTTCTCGTTATTAAACTCGATATAAGGTTTCGGTCAAGGTGCCTGGTTAAAGCTAATTGCTCTGTGTATTTTCTGCAGAACCATGCCGAGTGAAATGTAGAATAGAATAGAATAGAGAACCCGACGGTGCAAGCAAAAGCCAAGAAGCACCCACCCACCTCCCCCCAAAACCCACACACACACACACACCCAAACCAAGGACCAACCACCAGGAAAAGCCTAAGCAAGAAAACGGTCCAGCCGACTTTTGAAAGCATCAAGCGAAGTGGAAAGAACAACCGAAACAGGAAGGGCATTCCAAGCCTCGACTACGCGTTCTGAGAAAAACCGGTGCCGAACATTACCAGAGGAGACACTTCCACAGAGTTTGAGGGAATGCCCCCTGGTCAAAGTGTGAGAAAGACAAAAAAGTCGGCTGCCTGGACGTCAATAAGGTGGTTTAATATCTGGTAAGTGAGGATAAGGTCACCCCGGAGGAAACTGGTTTTGACCGAGGTCAAGTTTAGTTTGCGAAGTCGTTCATCATAAGACAAATTTTTGAGGGGAAGGCACCATTTAGTGAGGCGGCGTTGACAAGTCTCAAGACGGGCGAAGAAAGAAGCATAACAGGGGCGGCCAACCTGAGAGCAGAATTCGAGCGTAGGGCGAAGGAAGGTTTTGTACAGGAGAGCAAACAGCTTAGGTGAGCCAGAAGAGAAAGTTTTAATAATGTAGTGGGCTTTTTTGAAGACTTTGCCGATGATGTAATCAGTATTGGCATGAAATTTCAGGGAAGAATCAACCAAAATGCCCAAGTCCCTGTGGGACGTGTTAGTAGAAAGGGTAGTTTTACCAAGGTGATAGCTGCAGTGAGGGTTGTTATGGCCAAAATGCAGCACCACGCATTTGAGAGGATTAAGGGCAAGACAGTGTTTGGTCGACCAGGTGGCAATGGCGTCTATGTCTTGCTGGAGATCTTGGTGAAGAAAAGCGGGAGAGAGAATTTTCAGGTCGTCCGCATAGCTTCTGCTAAAGGATCGGATGACGGAATGGAGGTCGTACAGGAAAAGGTTGAAAAGAAGGGGCCCAGAACAGACCCCTGGGGGACCCCTGAGGTAACGGGGACCCAGTCACTAGTGGAACCTCTGAGACTAACACGTTGTCGTCTATGAGAAAGATAAGAATTGATCCAAGCAATATGTGTAGTATTTCAAATTCCCGTAGTGCACCACATACTTTGTCTGTGAGAAAATGTTAGTGGTTAGTTTTAGGCATTTGCTGTACGTTAACCACAAGTCCTCGATTGCCCGACGGTTGAAAGGATAAAGTACAGACTTTGTGATTTTCATGTGCTCCTGTGCTAATGGGAAATCATTGTGAGATGCACGAAGCATCTCCGGGTATTGCAAGTCCACTTCTAATATCAACCCCGTATTACTCTAGTCTCCGTAATTGTTTAATTTATATCCTTAAGCCTGTCTTCCGGCACCCATTCGTACTCTCAGGTCAGTAGATACTCGCACATTACACAACCGTACAAGTTGTTAAATGTTGAAGTCAAAACATATGATGTAGGAATTCTTTTTGTCAGTGTCGAAGGTAGATGGTATATACGGGTTGTTGGCTTTAGAGGATCTTTGAGCTACAAACGACACACCGCCTTTTTCCACCATAAGACGCATGTCAATATTAGCAAGAGTGACCACTCACCTATCTCACTCTTGATATTAGTGAAGAGATACAAAGACACTCCCGTCCTCTTGAGCGCTGCATCCCAAGATAGCGAGAGTGTCGAAATATAATGGGAGGGATCCAATCCATAACTAGCCAAACTCGTTGCTCAGGAGCTTTGAAAGATATCGTCTAATCGTGGTAATCTCAAAACGTTTTGCATTTACCTAAATCCCAAATCTTCAACGCATGTTCGTAAGATTCGGAGCAGATTGCTCCTTTCAACAATGAGGTAAATACTGACATTGGAGGTAGACACTCCTCAAACACTTCCACGTTTGTCAGGTATTCGTACGGAAACAGATCTTTGCGCCTAAAGCCTCGTACGAGTTCCATCGATTCACCTTCAAAAAGCTTGTCCATAATGTTAAAGCGCTTTAAGTTTGAAGCTAGAGTTTCCAACGATGCCGTCATAAATGCTAGACTATCGATGAAAGTAAAACCGCCCAATTTCATGCTGCTGATTTTTTCCTTGTTCTTTGCTATGATCCCGACGTTATGTAGAGCGTTTAAATCTTTGAATGAATTCAAAGCCTTCACGACGAAATGACCGTCGTATTTTCCGTAATTATGCATAACAACCGATATTTTTTTGTTCAAAGTGTAAGCGAAGTTACACTTGCTGTGCACTGCACTCTATATTCAACGGTGATGTGGTCGTGGTCTCTTACTTTCGTAAATCCATTATACTTTGCTTGGGGTGGAGTAAATGCATCGTGTTTGCAAAGATGGCATACCACAGCTGTTTGTAGAGCAACCACTGCTCCTTGGTTAAACGTTTCATCTTTTTCTTGTAGGAATCCACATAATCCACGATTTTTTTCTGGTCCTTTAATATAAACTCGAAGAAAACCTTCACGCAGTTTATTCTTCTGTACAACTTACTCCGCCTAAATAGTCCACAATCGCATAGGCAAAATTGCCAGCTTGGTATATGTGATTAACTCTGGTGTATGTATCGTTTCCATCACAACTCGAGACTGGATGGAGCGCCGCTGCAAAGTCCACATAGGTTATGTACAACCTTTTAAATTCGTTGTTTAAATTCTTAAACTGGATAACATCATTGTCGGGCAACGAGGTCTTTTAAAATAGAACTCCCTTGCAAGAAGAAAGGTGATTGTTTTCATACCTGAAACGAGTTTAAAAACCATGTATGCAATATCTGCAAAAATACTTCAAGTGCTTTTGGGGGGAAACTTGCGATGAATTTGTTGAAGTCTCTTATCGTCACGTAGTGGCTACTTAGAGAAGCAAGTAGACGTGAAATTTACTTTCAACTAAGGAACTCACACGATAAACACAAGGTTCATCTTCCTCATCTTCCTCAAAACCAAAAACAGATACCGAAATGTTGTTGGCTTTTTCGAACGCCTCAATTTGGATAAAGGAACGGGGTATTTATCAAACATGCCAACAACTAACTCGTGCGCATCAGTGCTGTAATGTTTTGTATCCCAATCGGGTTGCGAAAATGGGACAGGGTGTACACTAGCCAACACAGACCACACAAAATATCTATTATCACCACTACGCACATTGACCAGTATATCGGGACCTATTTTCAGATTGTCGGGAAGTGGCACAAAACCTTTTCCAGCAAATGGCCTGTATATTCCAACACATAGTCCGGTACAAATGCAGTTCTTGACAACTCATCCACTTCCCTCTATGGCAAACTGTCCAACTATGCAGAATCTTGTTTGACATTTCGGAGAGAACCTCCTTGGTTCCCACTCAGATCAGGTTGGAATTGAAATAAGCTTTAATAGCTTCCGTATTATTAGTCGCTTTTACAAAGAGAATGCATAATCCGATTTGAGCTTCTATGTCTACCATAAGTCGTTGACATTGCTCTAAAAGATTCCAATATTTATCCTCGTACAGTTCCAACAAAATCAACGGTTCGTAGTGCATTTCATCTGACGTATAATCCCGCTTTAAAGTCAAGAAGCAATTGTTGAAAGCATCACACATGAGATCAAAACCTCCTAAATCCAAACTGAATGGTCTCACTTCGAGTTTGGTATCACCGGTCACTTCCGTCTTATCTTTCAAATCGTGAATCATGTTGGACAAGGCTCAGTCGATTCTGGTATTCTCTATTATAGGCACAACTAGAGATCTGACGTTGTTCACTACCAGGTTGAAATTTGCCTGCATTTGAGAAATTTTTCCTTTCTTCAACAGATTAGGAAAAGACAATTTAAGTCTCTTTCATGCAGACTCGCCAATTTTTTTCCACATTGTTTTACACCCCCGCCACACTTGTGCCGTTTATACACGAGACCGTCCGAGTAAATCTCACCGCACGATTTGCAAGTTACGTTACATTTTCCTTCGTTACGCCTTTCGTGCCTTCGTTTATATCTCTTGTTCCTGAAAGTCTTCTCGCAGTATTGGCACAGGAAAATCTCAATGTCCAACATTGGAAGATCATGATTTTTTTCTTCTTCATCGATCATCGTTGGTCATTTTTTTATCTTCCGATTTTGAAACTGTATCTTTGTTCATTGGAAGAGACGAATGGAAAATTCTGGTATGAACCGTAGCTCATTCCAAATCAGGAAAATACTTCCAACAGGCTTCACAATAATATATACCACCAAACTTGATTTTTTCAGGGGTAATCATTTTCTATCGCATCGGTCGTAGTGCCCCAAGAATTCATCGTAGGAATAAACGAGTCCTCCACAATCTCAACAAGTAAAGTTTACCACACAAGGCTTCTGCAAATGATTTTCCATCTCTTCGCGCGATAAAAACTCAACCTTACATTTCTTGCACCGGAACCTCAAAACCACCTCGTACTTGGCAGCCATGTCTGATATAAAGATGTACGGAATTATCCACACGCTTTTATACCCACCGCTCGCTAAACTAATCCCACCCACTCGAGTAAACCTCCCCACTTTAGTTACCCTCCCACTCCCTTGTGGGTAATCTGCGGGGGTTTTACCCGAGGAGTTTTTCTTTTATATGACTTCCTATACGACTGCACGGGGGAGGGACTGTTCAAAACGGTGCAGTTGCTATTCATCAAAAAAGGGCCTTTTCAAAAGGGACTGTTTTCCCCAACTTCCAAAATGTTGTTCATTCGTCATTTTTTAGGCTCCAAAGTGCTCGCACAATATTTATGCTCATCTGCACAACCCGCTGTGAGTTGCTAAATTCATCTTTTTCATGCTTCCTTGTATTCGAGAAGCATTAACAAGAGTGGCTCACCCGGTCAGCATAAGGAAACATTTTGGTAGCATAGGGCGTGCAGTTGCTAATTCATCGTTAGCATGAAGTTGTTAATTCGTCATTATCGTGCAGTTTTGCTAATTCGTCACTAGCATGCATGCTAATTTGTCCACTGTACTGTGTAGTTGCTAATTCGTAAAAAAGGGACTGTTCAAAAGGGACTGTATTCTCTTTTTTCCCCTATTACTGACAATAGCGATCTTCTGAAAAACTGTAATGCCCTCAACACTCCCACACAACATGGTTTCCTTCCCAGATGCTCTTGCCTTTGCCACTTGCTACGCGCATACAACTCCATTACACAATATATTGACTTTAATATCCTTTATGACATTATCTACATCGACTTTAGTAAGGCATTTGAATCTATACCACATGCCAAGCTTATTACCAAACTTTACGCCCTCGGTTTCCCTCGACCTTTGATTTCCTGGTTGCACTCCTATTTGTACAATTAACATCGAGTGTTTGCCTTCACGGTTCTCCTAGCAGTTGGACTCCAGTTTCCTCTGTATCCCCCAAAGATCCGTACTTGGGCCTTTACTCTTTAATATCTTCATGTGTGATCTCCCTGAAATTATCTCCTCTGAAAATACCAGCTATGCTGATGATTTCAAACTTCTTGCTTCCTTCTTTCTATCTGAATCTATCCAACGTGACCTCAATAATGTGGCGGGCTGGACCTCAGCAAATGAACTAAGACTAAATCGTGATAAATGCGTTCTGATGCACTTTGGTCACAATAACTCCTGCAATTCCTACTACACCCAACAACAAAAAATATTAGGCCATGTCAGTATGGCTGAGTGTTAGGACTCCGGCCTTTGGTTTCAAAGGTTGTGGGTTCGATTCCCCACTCAGTCAGTCTGACATTTAAGTCCAAAAGGTAACGTAAATAGGTTTGCATCCGTATTTATTTAACACTTATCGAGCCCAATTGGCTTTCTGTCCTGTTTATAAAAATATCTCTCCTAAGACTCAACAACATGATCTTGGAATTCTTATCGATAAGTCTCTTAAGTTTCACCATCATGCCATTTTCATCACAAATAAAGTTGTCAGAAAAGCCCATTATATGCTGAAATCTTTCTTTAGTCTTAACTATAAACTTTTTGTTATCCTTTTTAAAACCTATCTCCGACCTGTCTTTGAGTATAGTTCCCAAGTCGCAAGACCTTGTTACAACTCTTCCTTTTCCTTCATTGAGTCCTGCCAGTGGTGTCTAACTAAGCTCGGTAGACCTCTATGTAACCTACCTTACAAGAACCGCCTTAACTACCTCCACTTACCTTCAACTGTTTCTCGGCAGAGCCATGGAGACGTCATACTTACTTTCCAAATTCTAAATGGGCTCATCGACGTCATACCTGCCGATTTTTTCTGTCATGCTCTTTCCAACACCAGGGGTAACAACTCTTTTTCTTTGAAATAGTTGTGCCCCTTTGGAATTCTCTGTGACCTTACGTTGTGGCTGCCACCAGTTTTAACTCTTTCAACACACGTCTAGACAAGGGTTCCAAATAATCCAAATAATGTTCGAGCTTATTTAGTGAAGAAATGCACACCTCCAACGAGTTATCTATTGACGTAGAACCAGAGTTAAAGAATGTTTTTTGAACAAGGAAAAGAATGATGGTTGTAAATGACAGACTATTCGGAATATTAGCAACAACTATTTCGGGAATTTATTGGCAATCGCTTGCCTAACTTTGGATCGTCGGCTTCACAATAAACTCATCCCTCCTCTCATAGTTTCTTTACAAGTATGTGAACTACGAGGCAATGTTGCATTAATAGCATTTATTCTCGTCAATAAAGAAATTAAACTAAAACTTTGCCTGTATGTCAAAACTAAGTACTTATATCTCACAGAAACTGGGATTTTCCTTATTCTAAGTGACTGGCAGGAAATAAGTTCGAAATTCCCGCACTGGAGAACAAAACTTGATGTACCTTCAGGATTATTTCAAAGCATGTATTTGAACATAAAAACGCGTGAAGCCAGTTGCATTACTTTTAATATAGCATTGTCAAAATAACCTTAAATACAGATCAATTTGACATGCTAATAGATACCATTGCTAATGTCTTTAAATGGATTTCACTATATATTCAACGAATAAATGCGTTTCTTTCTCTTGTTGCCATCTTGATGGCGTTCGTCATCGTTTCCGTCTTCCACATGACATTGCGCGTCAATTGGGCGATAAGTCTGTCCTCCTGTCCGGTGTTTTTCAATTTTTGCAGGATGTACAGATTTGTGACGAGATTTAGATTGGGGGTTAGAATAATATCTCTGTAATGTGTGGTGCAGTGGCAACCCGGACCACTGCACTGTGACTGAGGTTGGCACTAATGACCAAGCTGTCGACGCGCCATTAAGCCTCAATCCCCCGTACGTAATGAAACACTGGCATGGTTATAAATGCTGCCAGTTAAGCCTGTAAAAGCAGTTGAATTAGGAAACTATGAATTTGTTCAAGTAAGTGAATTTCAGGACGTAATAAGGGTGCATATGCACAAATATGCTCCTAATGCAATGGCTTACATCCCAACATCAGTTGGTGTAAGTTGCCAAATGCCTGTTTGGCGAATGATGATGGCATAATTTTCTGAATATCGTAGAAAAATTAACTCTACAATATCATCGGGTGTACTGTTCCAAACTTTGAGAATGGCTGTTACCTACAAAAACTCGCCACTCGCCAGAAAATTCATTAAATTCGTGTTGTTAAATAGGAAGACGATAGCCCTGTCGTATGTGCAGTTCCTTAAACTTGTAGAATCCTCAGACACGATCGAGGATTGGTAAAGGCAAATAGCCTGCAGCTACATCTCTCCACAACATTATACGAGAAACAGAGATATATAAATATCAGCAGCCAGTCAACCCAGCAGTTTAGCCATGTTTAGCCCGTCTGTAGACTATGTAGGCTAGTCTAGTCACTGTCAGTGCTTTAGAGTTACTAAATATATCATAAAGGAAATAATCATAGCCGGTCAATATATTAGAACTCACTATAGGGTTAAAATACCTATATGTTTACTGGAACGAACAATAACCAGCACGATTCATTCTTTATTTTGTGCGTGCTATACCATTGTTGTTGGACTGAGATCGTAAAATTGTATCACATATAGGGCATCTGCCACTTTCCTCTGCAGGGCTCGACATTGTTACATCTCACTCCTCGGAAAGTAGCTGATAACCTATGCTAATGGCCCTATGAAAAATCTGTCACAGAATGACAAGTCTAAAACCACTTATGACGAGTTTCTCCCTCTATTTTTTAGCCAATGAGAAAAGGACATTTTTGATTTTTCAGCCAATCACAGCCCGCTTATTCTGATAATCACTCTGACTCGCCTACCAAGCGGGTGATTAATAAGTGATAAGCAGTCTTGTGCATTGTCATAAGCATGAATCATAACTAGTCAGCATCACACAGCACCAGATTTGCATACTTCAAATTGCTAAGAAGACTTAATAAATCACTTATTAAGATAAGGTCTTATTCTCAAAGGGAGAAAAGGAACCCAAATGGGCATAACTAGATGCCACTTACAATGGTTCAAAAATAAAACTAAGGATTAGAAGAAATACATAAACTTAACACTAAAAGTAACTGCAAACGAGATTAAAACATTTCAATCGCAGAAAGAGAAAGAACAAAAAGAACAAAAAACATTTTTCCCCTTCGTTTTTGCAAAATTAAACCTAGACAATGTCTGCCCAAACGGGCCAAAAAAAGGCACATGTGACCTGAATAATTTTGTTTAAACCACCACAAGAACCTCCCCAAGATGAACATCCTTCCTGCACTTGAACACCACCAGTAATGTAGCAAACACAACATCCCGAAGCAATGCATTACAAGGGTGAACTACTCGGTGTGAAAAGAAGAACTTACAACAGTTCAAATTAAATCACTCTACAACCAATTTTCGTGGGTGGCAACGAGTACGATCAGACGATCTGCGTTCAAAGAAAAGGTTCCCTTACTGACGCAGGTCACCCTGTAACAGGACGTAAGTAAAATTTAGATTAGTCCTCAGCCTGCGTAATGCAAGGGGATCTAGGTTGAGCATGAGGTCTCTCACGATAGGAAAGATTTCGTACACCATGCAGTAACCTAATAAAACAGCAGTCAAGAATATTGGATATTGGATTTGGATATTGAGATTCGGATAACCAACCTGCATAATAAGCCAATTTTCCGACCAGGATTAAAGGTTATCAATCTCCAATTGGAAATTAAGAAATGCGATATTACCGACCACATACGAGTACAGTTTGAAGTCATCAGTAAATTTCTTTAAGATAGAATCACTGTGTTCAGTGGACAGTTCATTCAGATACAAGATAAAAAGTAGCGAGCCCAAAACAGAACCTTGAGGGGCCCTACTGCCAACAATAACGGGGTCAGATAAAGTTCCCTCAATGTTCACACGCTGAGTTCTAACAACCAAAAAATCAGACAGCCAAGACAAGAGATTTCCTCTAAAATCGAGGCAATCCAATTGGCCAAAAGCTTGATGTGTGAAACTGATTCAAACGTCTTAGCAAAGTCTATGAAAACAATGTCCACAAGGACACCTGCATCTACAGAGTTAGCCCAATAGTCCAGTGCCAATCAGAGCTGGATAGAAGCCAATAAGAGCTGGATGCATGCTACATTTAGTATGGGGAGATAAGTTTAGGTTAGGTTACATTGAATTGTTTTTGACGGAATGCCAATTGCTATAACGACTTCTGGGTCTGACTAAGGCTAACTAGTGAACTTTGCAATATGGCGACCGAACTGGTTGTTGGGCCTGATTCGTTTATTCCTGCATTACGAAACTCGATACACTGTAATAGCTGCATAGCTCCATGTGAGCTATGCAGTATACTTACATTGCCGAAGTGCATCTTCAGTTGATAAATGGTCACTTGAAATTATTTTTGTAATGTTCCCTCTGGAAATTGTAGGTTCAGAACTAAGACATTATGCACATGAAATGATAAGCATACTAACACTTGCTAAAGGACTTTATTTCCTGTGTGTGTACAGTTTTATACTTTCCTGTGGTCTTCTGATAAACCACAGGATGCAGGGTGGCGACAAGCATGGATAGACATATTAAACTATTAGTGGTTCAGGTCGGCTGTGAAAGGTTAACATTGTTGGATGCAACCCTCCCAGCATGGCTTACACAAATAACGAAATGCCACGACAATGGATCCCAGTTAAAAAAAATATAAGACTACTGAAAAAAAACAAGCATCATTAGATTCTTTTTAGTCACTCTAGTTTTATCTATTAAGAGAAGAAATTATTGCGCTTTCTAAAGAAAAAAAACTACATTTTTTCGAAAACTAGACCCCCAACAAATAAACAAAATCATTTAAATTTTAACAATGCTCGGAAAACTTGCATCGTGAAGACCAATATTGTAGTTACGTTGAAAATAGGAAGTTCAGGTTCTGGTATCAAGTGTGTTTATTTTGTTGGCCAAACGACTGCTTTCTTTGTGATGTTATCTAATAGGGAACAGTCGTTGATCCAATTGGTTATTCTCGCAAATGAGAGTACTCATGCTCCCGAGCAGTTTTCATTTGCGACGGAAAATATGAAATAGAAAAAGAGACATATATTAAAATAGTGGAATCTATTTTCCACACATACAACCTGAAACATGACATTTTTCCCAGCACGGGAACAATTAAAATGATTCGGTCTATCCCAAATACAAATAACGAAACGCGCACAGGTTTCCTAATTAAAGGAACAAGTTAAAATGAAACCATTTATTTGGTTTACATATAACCGATACAAATGTTGATGTTAGCCTGACTCCAAAAATGTATTAATTTGATGTGTCATAACCTACGAGCTTGTCCAGTGCTCGCCCTACTCTTTTTGGACGTTCGGAAGTATTGAAGTTAGGCTGCACTGCAGCATCTAGAACAGATGGCGCAACCTTACGTTTTTTGGATTTTGGTTTGGATAGCGAGATTCCCGATGAACTTTCTCTTGGTGGAGACATCCTTGTTAATAAAGGAGGTTCCGTACCATCTGGCACTCTAATCTCTGTAGAGGTGCTGGAATTTTGTGCCATGGTAGAAACTTCGGGATCAATGACGTCATCGGACTCTTCTATCCTTGAAATGGGTGCTTTCGCTTGATTTATTCAGTCTAGTCAGGTTTAGTCAGGTTTAGTCAGTGCGTGTCATTTTGACCTTGATGATTGTCAGATGATCTTAAAAGCACATCATTTTCATTGGTTAATGTCGGCATTACTACAGACGATCACGTGATAGGCCTTTTGATTTTCGACGCTGATTTAAATAATCAGCTGACTCGGGAACTGAAGTTGACAAACCAATAGGATTTTGCTTGCTAGCGTGATGAAATTCGCTATTCTTCGGAAATTTATTCATGTCTGAATTATCTGTTTTTGCTGTTGGAACTGCATCGTTTTCTGCAACTTCAGGATTTATTTTATGCGAATCTGGTCACGATGTTTGGTTACTACTTTCTGTTCATCAGTGAGCACTTCGTAAATCAGATGCGGCAGTCTAGATTTAATTACACCGCCAGACCATACTCGTGAGTTAGTTCGACTGAAATCACGACACCAAACCGTATCGCCTACATGATAGTGTATAGACGTACGATGTTGTGTGCTAGCAACTTGTTTTTGCTGATTCCGTTTAACAATCGACACAGGGTCAGGATACAGCAAGTCTATTTTCGATTTTAATTCTCGGTTAAAGAATAATTTAGCTGGTGTACTCTAGGTAGTCGAACTTACTGTAATTCTACTCGATGTTAAGTAGGCATTGATACTCTCCCGGATCGTCAACCCGTCACGTCTCACCGCTTTATATACTCGTTTAAAATTCTTAACAAAAATTTCCGCTTGCCCATTTACCCACGGTGAATTTCCAGGCCCACGGAGATGTTGGATTCCTTGCGATTTAATCCAGGATTTGAATTCCTCACTTGTAAATTGAGGTCCATTATCGCTAACAAATGAATCAAACAATACGTATTCGGCAATGTGGATATTTAGTACCTCAATAACTTTCGCGGACGTGGTGTTTTTCATTTTATGAACGAATGGCAACTTACTATGAGCATCCACTAGGATTAAAAACATATAGTTATCGAGTGGACCCAAAAAATCAGCATGAGAGCGCGAGTTAGGTTTTTGAGGATATTCCCAGTTATGCTTGGGACCTGCAACATTCGTTTCTTTGAATTGTTGACAGTTAATGCAATATTTTACTTTGTTTCCAATATCGCTATCGATTTTTGGCCACCACATCTTAGCCCTAGCTAAACCTTTCAATTTAACTTTACCTAGATGCGAACTATGCAAGTCATTTAGAATCTGTTTTCGCAATGTTGACGGAATGACGATCCGGAATCCCCAGAAAAGCGTATCGTTCTCAATGGTAATTTCGTTGCGACGTGTGAAGTACGGTTGCACGTCCGGATCCTCACATACGGCCGGCCAGCCCCGATTCACGTAGCAGTAGACTTTTGATAGAATTTTATCCTTTTTAATTTCGCTAACTAGTGTGTCATTTAGCACTGGCAAGTTAGATATCGTCTCTAACACTAGAACATTGTATTGTTCCTCGGCTTCCTCGAACTCTTTGTCATTCGGTAACGGAAGTCAAGACAGTGCATCGGCGGTTAAATTAAATTTGCCGGGAATATGCTCGAAATTATAAGAATAGGCATTTAACATAACCGCCCAACATTGCGCACGGGCTGCCGCCATTTGCGGAATTCCTTACTTGGGTCCAAAAATCCAAATCAGTACCAGAAGGACCAGATCAGTACCAATCAGTACCAGATTGGACTGCAAAGTGAATTTTTGACCATAGAGATATTCGTGGAACCGCTTCACTCCCCACGCCACGCTGAGCACCTCACGATCGAAAGACTGTATCCCTGCTCTGTTTTTGTTAGTTTGCGGGATGCAAAAGCTATGGGGCACGACTCACCACTAGGCATAATATGCATTAGGCAAGCGCCTACCCCGTAGGGAGAGCCGTCGCACACAAGTTTCAGTTTCAGTTTCGGATTATAATGAACCAAAACCTTACTCTTTACGAACAACTCCTTAACTTTGCTGACAGCTTGTTCACACTTTTTCCCCCACACTTATTTAACTTTAGGACTCAACAGTCGGGAAACTAGAGAAAGAATGTGCGCAAGGTTAGGCAAATATTTAGAGTAGTGGTTGACGAAACCCAAAAAGCTTTGCAATTTTTGAATGCAGCTAGGGTTAGGTGCGTTTGTCACAGCTTCAATTACCTCCAGGAGCGTGTGTAATCCTTCTGCATTAATCATATGCCCAAGGTATTTCAGCTCAGGTCGCGATAGTTTGCACTAATTGATCCTAAGCCTTGCACCATTTTCTTGTAAAGCACTAAGAACATACGTAACGAGTCGTCGTGCTTTTCCCCCTTCCCACTTACTAAGATATTGTCGTAAAATGGGGAACATTTAGGAATATTGCTAGTAATTTGAGTCATAACCCTTTCAAAAATACCTGGACTAGAAGCTAATCCCAGGTTGACTCACAACCAGCGAAAAAGACCTAAAGGGGTATTTATAGTTAGTGCTGCTTGCGATTCGCGATCTAATTCGATCTGCAAAAACGCATCCTTAAGATCGATAAGGCTGAACGTATCACTCCCAGCTAATTCGCTAAAAAGTTCTGCGGCCGTGGGAACCGGTTAACGGTCGACTTCGAGTTGCGGATTAACTGCTGTTTTATAATCGCCTATAATCCATATCTCGCCCCCCGGTTTGTGCACGATCACGATCGGCGTCGACCATTCTGAGGTTGTCACTGGCTCTAGAATTCCAAGGCCAACCAAGCTTTCAATTTCTTGGTTAACCTTTTGTTTAAGTGCTAACGGGACGGGTCGCACTTTACAATAAACTGGCTTGGCATCAGCTTTGAGTTTTATTTTGGCCTTGAAGTTCTTAAACTTGCCAATACCCTCGCTAAAAAGTTCGGGAAATTCGTTAACCAATTCTGCGGTGTTAACAGTAGGAGTGTTAACCTGAACTTTTTTGATACGTTTAACTTTTGTCTGCAAGTCATAATACGGATTCATATCTGGCCTAAAGACAGCCAATCTTTTCCCATTAATGATGGCTTGTACATTTTAGAAACAAGAGCTTCAAGGTTTTCAGTTTGGCCATTAAGTTTTAATTCCAACTTAATGGTGTAAATGGTTTTTTCTGTTCCCTCTGTGTAGGAATGAATTGAGTATGGACTTAGAATGTGGAGACAGTCAGAAAAATATTTCTCGTGCCACTCTATTGGTATAATGGTAGCATCCGCCCCAGAATCTATCTCCATCTTTAATTTAATACCATTCAGCGTTACAGGAATCCACCATTTATGGATTTTCAAGGAATTAACAACAATAATAATTTTATTAACTGGAACAGTAGCAGGGACTGAGGAAAATTCTGAAACGTTCAATAGTTCCACCGTGTTGTTTTGTAGGCAGTAATCTTCTTCAGAATCGCTAAAATTGTCTGAATTAGTATCCGAATTTTCGACCTCACTTACAGAATCATCTTCAAACTCACTTTCACGTTGTAGCCTATGCACCTTCTTCTTGTAACTATACTTAGTTTTAGGTTTAGTTTTACTGCTTTTTCTACAAACGGCTTTTAAATGTCCTTGAGTATGACATCTTCCACAGATATAATCTTTATATTTACCGCTAGGCTTAACATGTCCAGATTTCCCGCAGCAAAAGCAAATTAAATCTTTATTAGATTTAGGTTTATGCTGCTGTCTGGGTTTATGTGAAACGTAATTTACAGCTCTACTATGTAATCTTATCACTTCTTGGTTGACTTCGGTTGAATCTAACGATAACGCTAAAGAAGTAGCAGCTTTAAGGTCTAATGTTTGCTTTAACAGCTCTCTTTGAATGGTTTCGGATTTTATCCCCCCAATTAAACGATCTCTAATCATTTCTCCATTAATGTCGGTAATGCTATCAAAATTTAATTCGCTTAGACACCACTGATGGCGTTTGCTCGACATCCTCTAAAACTGTTTTAACCACAACTGCATATGTCATGGAGCTAGGTAGAGCTGGTGAAATTATGTTAAGGATTCTGTCAAATATTTTGGCTCCCACTGAAGCCATTAAAAAATCAACCTTTTCATCTACAGGTATCTTCTTTACTTTAAAATAATAACTTAGCCTATCAACATATTTAGCCCAAGTATCATTTTTGCTATCGAATTCCAAAAATAAATTCGTATTTTTACCCGCCATTTCTAAACTATCAATGTCACTACTGGTATTTAAAACGTTTTCCTCAGTATTTACAGTTTGTACCTCCCCTGTTTCAGGCATAAGCCTTCACAATTCAACTCAAAATGCTTAAGCATACACAGTTTTAAGGCATAAGCCTACACTTACTTAAAGGCATAAGCCTACACTAAATTTTGTATACTAGATGGCAGTTTCTAGATAACACCAATCCCTTAATAGTTTTAACAATTAACTATCGGAAGCAACTCAAGACTAACGGATTTACTTATCTACTAAGCCTTAAATTCACAATTAGCCTACCTAGTTAAACTCCGTCTGCATTTTAAATTAAATTACTAGGCTTTTTAATTTGTATTTAGTTCCTCCAAACTGTTATTACGAAACAACATGATGGCCCAACCGAACGGCGCAAACCAGTCCTCACACTTTTCCGTTGAAAAAAACAACGATTACAGTACAAATATTACACCGGCACAGCCAGCCCGAGCAAAGGCACGGCAACAATTAACTCGCAAAGGGAAATTTAGTTGCATTTTTATCATGCTATTCTGTTTATAGTGCTAACAGTGTGACACGCCCACGTGTCGCACAGGACAAAACCATGGTAAAATTTCCCGTTAAAAATCCACTTGCCTCCCTCGGTTCTAGCATATAAGGCACAAATTTAACACTACATCAATAAGTACCACACCAAGTTAAAAAACCCAGTACTCTGTGGTCAACATGGTTAATTTGAAAAAAATTAACCATGTTGACCACAGAGTAAAACTAATTCATTTGCCTAAAATGAAAAATTTGTTGACTTACCACAAGTTAGGAACACTCTTGTTGGTACGCTATGGCTTACTGATTAAAATTAAAGTTACATGTCTTATCCTCCTCCTCGTCATCCTCGTTCCCTCCGGAACTTGTAGGTTCTTAGAACTAGGACATTGTGCACATGAAATGATAAGCAGACTAACACTTGCTAAAGGACTTTATTTCCTGTGTGTTGTACAGTTTTATACTTTCCTGTGGTCATGTGATAAACCACAGGATGCAGGGTGGCAACAAGTAACTCGATGGCCACAAATAACGACAAGCCACGACAATTTTAACCCTTTTTTTTTGTCAGAATCGAGTTTGTTTCATTAGTAACCAAGAGAGCAATTAGCACACGGAAGTTGTTTAATGGCACAACGGGAAAAAACATTTGAAAAAAGAATTACCCAACACAAAAAACTTTCGTGCCCAAAAAAATTATAAGAAACTACCTTTGCTCTTGGGATATTACCAATAAGGATACTCTATCGCTCAAAGTTCTTTTTCATTTAAAAGAAGCTGATACCTTCCCCTAGTTTGTATAACAGTGGGGGGCGGGGGGGGGGGGGGGGTAATGTAGGTTAAAATAATTCTAGTGAGGTCCCGGGTCTCTTATTGATTTTATTTGTATCTTTTTATTAATATTATTTATTTTTTCATTTTACTTTTGGTGGGGTGTCAGTGATTCCCTATCCTTCCCTATCCATTCACATGTACAGTATGTGTGTGACAAAGTTACAAATTACATATTACGTTATTCCGTCTCAAAGTAAATATGATAAAATCTACGGGTGCTGATCTATCTCAAGCTTATAGCGGCATGGTAAGGACTATAAACCTGTTGCTACACGCCATGTTTTCTCAAGATGACATCACTCTGAACCGTATTTTAGCAACTAATACAAATTACAATTGCGTATTTAAGGTGTATTTGCAGACATTACTGAGTTACGGGAAAGAGGCAAAATATATTCAACTTTATCCCTCTTTTTGGTGGACCTCGCCCAACATAAACACATGCACATCAAGTAGCGTAAGTGTTGACCTTATAGGGAGGATACATCACGATCTCTGCTACAGTCCGGCTCATGATAAACAACACCAAACTCAAGTTCCGTAACATAAGCAATAAATTCAGTAACGTTAGGTCCAAAATTCCATAAGAATACAAGCACACACAATTTAACTAATTGTAAAATCCATTTTTGCAAAGACAAAAACAAATCATTCCCTTAAATTTCAGACAACAAGATATAGCAAATAACATATATACATGTAGACAAACGAAGCCATGATTTGTGTAAACTAATCATTTTGTGGCTTCAGGGGTTATTGACCTTGTATAGCAATCTCCAGTTCCTGAGTCAACAAGAAGAGAAATAACACACATGGGCAGTACCAGCTTCCTGGAGAAGAAACTCTGAGAAGGTTCCTGACCAAGAATCCGGAAGTATACAAACCAGTTGGAAGGCGACGTCATGTACGTTAGGGTGGAGCATAGAAAATAATTTTTTTTTATTTCAAATCGGCAGGGTGCGAAAAAGTTTCTCCTTGGCTCCTTATTATCCCCACCCCCCCTTAAAGGAAAAAAATGTTTTGAGGTGCCCCAAAGGGCCCAAAGTTGAAGAATTTTGCTAAAATACAACAGTTAGCTGAAAAATTGTAACCCAAGTTAGGATATTTATTTAAAATTGGCAGGCCTCCTCAAAGTTGCCAATAGGTATCCTCATCGGTCTCAAAAAAATTAAAAAATCTGAAAAAATTGTTTGAGATGCCCCAAGGGGAGCAAAGTTAACGAATTTTTCAGAAAATACGCACCTTTTCCAACATTAAAAGTCAGCAGTGGTGTATTAATATGTACTGGCAACTGCATTTGGACCAAACCAATCCGGCATCCCACTGGACCCCATTCCGGCCCCCTTCAAAGGTCCCAAGGGTGCTCCAAGGGGCATAAAGTTACCGATTTTTTCGAAAAATCTGCACTTTTTCCTCCGTTGAATCTCGGCAGTGGTGAGTTAATATTTATCTGCAATTGGATTTGAACCAATCCTGCATCCCCCAGGTCGTTTCTCTGCCCCTCCTCCCCCCCAGCTCCGAAGGGTGCCCCAAGGGGTGCAAAGTTACCGAAGTTTTCCAAAAATCTGAACACTTTCGTACGTTAAATCTCAGCAGTAGCGTATTAATATCTTAACTGCAACTTGGATTTAAACCAACCAGGCAACCCTTAGGATCCCCCCGGACGTCTCAAGGGTGCCCCATAGGGCTCTAAGTTACCGAATTTTTCAAAAAATCGGTACATTTTCTTACGTTACATCTCAGCAGTGATGTAATAATGTCTTATCTGCAAGTTGGATATTTGGCGTCGTTTCCCCCAACTCATCTTCTGGTAAAAATGTATTTAATGTGTATCAACGGGACTAAGCTTAGGTTTAGGACAAGAACGTAGAGAACATTGTCTGAAAGAAAAATTATTCGTGATTTACATGTGAGGTTGGCAATAAAATATGTAAGACAAATATTATTGTTCTAGTCGAGAGTTTAAGAATTTGAATTCCCGTTTGGTGTCAAAGGATTTCATAGGAGCACGTGATTGATTCCACAATTTATGAGGTGGGGCCAGTTTTAAATTGTTTGTTATTTTGAAACAATATTCTTATTATTTTGTTTTGTACTTTCTGTATTATCAGTAATATTGTGTCTTTTTTTGGATTTTCCGTAAATTTCAATTCCATATCTTATTACTGATTCAATTAGTGCATTATAAATAGGTTTTTTTTATTTTTTGTGCTAAGTATATCTTTTAAATAGTAGATCTTTGGCATCATTATGTTTTTTAATGATTAGTGATATAGGGTCATCAAATTTCCAGTGATTATCAATTTTTATTCTTAATATTTTTTCTCTTTCAAACAGTGTTCTGTACGTTCTTGTCCTAAACCTAAGCTTAGTCCCATTGGCGAACATTAAATACATTTTTTTTCTCTTATTTCCTTTGTTACCAGAGGATGAGTTGGGGGAATGACACCCAAATGTCCTGGTTGGTTTAAATCCACCTTCCAGGTAAAATATTACTACACCACTGCTGAAATTTAAAGTAGGGAAAAGTGCAGATTTTTCGAAAAATTCTGCAACTTTTGCCCTTTGGGACCTCTTGGGACCTCTGGGAAGGACTGAGTGGGGTTCGGTGGGATGTTGGATTGGTTCAAATGTAATTGCTGATATACAGGATGGTTCATAAAGTACTGAGAAATAGGCCTACAGTAGGCCTATGAACTGCGGGCTTTTAAAATGTAGGCCTATAATAGATCGAATAAGATGATGTTCACACGATTATTGCAGATTTTGTACAGTGCACCTTAGGTTATTGTACCAATGGAAAGCCCGTCATAAATGAATGGGGTAGTAGTTTCTGTTCCCGCCCCCGTTCCTTCCCAGGAAACAAAATGTACTCAACGCCCAAGCTACCCAAGCTACAAGCCTTGTGCGCTCATATAATAGCCTGCCACATTAACTTTGTGCAACATTGTATTGTGAAACCAGGATTTGAACCCAGTAACCGAAAAGGTTTGAAATTCGTTGATACCTCCAACCGCATTCTTGTATTGCAGTGCATTTGGATTGCCAATTCGAAAACCTTGCAAACCTCTAAACAATTTAGTCAAATTTAATGAATTTCCGGAACTCATAGTTTGAACCCGTAACTGAAACGTTATGAAATGTATTGGTATTTTCAACCGTATTCATGTATTGCAGTGCATTTGGATTGCCAAACCGAAAACCTTTCAAACCTCTAAACAATTTAGTCAAATCTTATGAATATCCTGAAATCAGGGTTTGAACACGTAACTAAAAAGGTTTGAAATGTGTTGACATTTTCAACCGCAGTGCAACTGTAGTAGTGCAATGTAGGTTGCTTAGTTTAGCCTAAAAAACAACGTAACTGCCAGATTGAACGCCGACATTGCTCGGATGTTGGAAATAAACATTAGATATTTCCTGGTTTGGAATGAAAGTAAGCCACCTCCACCTTAATTCAGCACTGCATTTTATAAATGTCCGTCAGACTTGTGCTGCAATGCAATGGCGAAGCCTTTGATCAAGATTTCACCAAACTCCCTCAATCATATCCGGTGTAATTGTTTGACAGATCTCAACAAAAAATTGCCTTAGCTTCTGAACGGTCCCCGTGTGATGTAGTGCTGTACCTAGCCTGTTCCTCGAGATAGCCCCATAGGAAGAAGTCAGGAGGGGTTAAATCAGGACTTCTGGGTGGCCTTTCTACTGTTCCTCTCCTCCCAATCCACCTGCCACCAAAGGTCTGATCCAACCACTCCCGTACATTGCGTCCAAAATGGGGAGGAGCCCCTTCGTGCTGATACTATACAGTATTAACATGGGCAAGCGGCAATTCCTCCTCGATGGATGGTTGAATCTCGTCTTGGAGCAGCTGTAAATACCGTTCAGCATTTAGTGGCCCATCAGTGAAAAATGGTCGTACCAACCATGAACCCAGAAACCAGCACCACACATTCGTGCTGGGATTATGTTGGTGGTGTCCCTCAATTGTGTAATGAGGGTTTGTGATGCTATATTCACGTGTGTTCTGTTTGTTAGATAATATGTGTAATGAAATATTGGCCTCGTCAGTCATTGCCAGACGGCATGGAGATGTGGTATCACTATCAATGGTTTCAACAGCCCATTGTGCGAATTAGAATTTTTTTGTGATAGTCCTCTTCATCAAGGTGTTGTGGAGTGGCGGGATTTATCCGTGGTACCCTTTTTCCGTAAGGATTCTATGCATGGATGGCTGTTTGGTTGGTAGTAAAATGCTGGGCAAGGCCTGGTTGTGATGTTTGAGAGGTTGCTTCAATCGACTCAAATGGGCAAGCATTCTTTCTTCATCTGTAATCGAACGTGGACAAGCACAGACTCCCCCAGTCATCTGCCACAGATCCTGTTGCCTTAAATTTCCGCAACAAATTATTGACTGTGTTGGAACATGGCCTATCTCTGTATCGATGGCGGGCGTGAAATTGGTCAATAACTTCTGCAATGGTTTCGAAGTTGGCTCCCTCCATGCCACAAAGCAAGACTAGTTCAATCCTCTCCTCAATAGTGCATTTCGGGGGCATGTTTCATGGGCCTACACATTCCAACCGAACGTTCAACTTTTACGTTCAAAGAAGGTGGCTACGACGGAATTGTAACACTGCATGTACGACCTGACAACATACAGTTTGCTACAACACAATTACAAAGTGTTCCCGTCAAGTGCAGGTTGAGATCCTCACAAGTAATTCAAGGGATGCACATTAAATTGAACAAAGGTTTTTGTTTCATGTGCTAATAAAAGTAGGCACCCATATTGTATAAGCCTACAATTTATAGGCCTACGTTCATAGGCCTATTTTTCAGTACTTTATGAATACACCACTGCTGACTTTTAATGTTGGAAAAAAGTGCATATTTTCTGAAAAATTCGTTAACTTTGCACCTCAAACAATTTTTTCAGATTTTTAATTTTTTTGAGAGTGATGAGGATACCTATCGCCAACTTCTAGAAGGCCTGCGAATTTAAAATAAATATCCTATCTTGGGTTACAATTTTTCAGCTAACTGTTGTATTTTAGTAAAATTCTTCAACTTTGGGCCCTTTGGGGCATCTCAACAAAATTTTAATTTTTTTTCTTTAAGAGGATAATAAGGGGGCCAAGGAGTAACTTTTCCGCACCCTGCCGATTTGAAATAAAATAATTCATTTTCTATGCTCAATCCTTATGTACGTTTCGTGGAAGCCTTATTTCCAACCAAGCTTCCTACGTGAGAAGCCCTAAGTCGCAAGCTGTCCAATATTTCAATATGCAATTGGAAAATTATAATTGCAGTATTTCTGCCAAGCATATTAAAACTCTTAATTAGAGTTACAAAGTTTAAAGTCTTTGAAGCAATTCACGAAGTTTAAGTTAAATTACTTACCTCTATCAGTTGGTAATAGGAGCGTGTAAAATTTTAGAACGTAAAAAATTTGAAACCATTCCGAAAAATGTTCAGGCAGTATTCATCGTTATTTCTTCAGAATTAATGCTCGTATGCAGTGGTATTCGTCGTCAATCAATGCTGGAACAACGACAAGCTTGGGAATGACGTTCCACAGTGGCAGAAAACAATACAGATTCAAAGGACAGGCAGCAGGTCCTAAAAGTCATTGTAGTGGTTGCGAAGTCCAGCCAAACAGTACAGAATGGCGTGTGAAAGTTTCTTTAAACTAAAAAGTATATATTTAAGTAATCCTGACGGAATAATTTAAAGGATTTACATGTAGCCTAGGAATGAACTAGGTGAAGTTAAAGGGTGACAGAAGCAGCTTTAAAAATGTTTAGCATCCAAGATATACAGCTTCTGGATGGGAAGAATTATGCTGCTTGGTCTGGCAGGGTAGAAGTGTTGCTTAAGCACCATGGCATTTGACATTTATTGGTGACTGGAAAGGATAAACCAGTTGACGAAAGGAAATTAGCTAAATGGAAACTAGGTAACGAAAAAGCATCCGCCCTAATAAGCTGTGCCAAGAAATCTAACAGATGCGCCAAAAATATGGACGCATCTAAAAGATAGATACAAACCCGCCAATAAATCGAGGCATTTGTTCCTACAAAGACAGATGCACGACTTGCGTAAAACTAACGATACGTCAATAAGTGAATGCTTGGGAAAAATAGGGACTATATTTGAAAGCATAGCCTAAACTGGTAAAACCATTGACGATGAAGAGAACGCATGCTACATTATACTAGGCTTACCAGTTTCGTATGATAACTTAATAACACGTTACTTAGTGCCTTTAAATAAGGGAGAGAAGCTCAAATATAAAGACATTTACTAATAATGCACGAGTCTAAACAAATTGCAATGCCTAAAAATACAACTGTTTCAGAGATGACTTACTACGTAAATTTAAAACAGCAGCCAAGAGGATGGCCGATTCAATCTGACATCAAGTGCTACAGATGTGGTGGAATAAATCAAAAGTCCAGTACCTGCAGCTCTCCAGCCCCATCCTGTGCCCAAAGGTGAGGACGTGGCTTAGGACGAAGCAAGTGGCGTGGTAATCGTAATAATTCTCGAAGAGAAATTTCTTCAAGCAAGTAAAGTGTGTCATGTTTCACGTTGGCAAAGTATGTTAACGTAAAACCGTACTCAGCAAAAACTGGATGGAATTAAAAAAAAATACACTAGTGGTCGATTCTGGTTCAGCACGGCACATCCGCTGCAATAAAAATTTGTTTGCGAGTACGTATAACATTGAAACTGAAAGTGTAAAATGTGCAACGAAGGCTGACCCACTCTCGACAAATATAGAAGGTGTTGTAAAAAATGGTGTAATACTTTCCATGCAAAGAACTTTATTTTTACCAGAATTCGAAGCGAATTTATTTTCTGTTTAGCAAGCAGTGAAAGGCAGCCTCTGTTCAGTTTTTGACCGAGATCGCTGTGAAATAATTCAGAAAAAGACAAACCGTCTTGTAGCATCAGCAAGTTATATTGCCGGATTATTTATAATTAATGACCCAAAAATAACTCAGTCGTACAGTCTAGCATCAACTTTAAAGAGTGATAACCCGTCTCAAGTAAAACGAGAGTCAAGTGAAAACATTGAAAAAAAACTTTTGCACAAGCCATGCTAAGCAAGCCAGAGTATCAAACTAATTTAAATCCTAACTCTGACGTAGGTCAAATGCCCACATTCCCTAGAACACAAAATAGCGATAAACAAGCTAGGCAAATGAAGTTAAAGAAAGGTGTATTCTATAAAAGCACTTACGTGTGGCAAAAAAGGGTCATGCATGTTTCAGCTTTAACGTTAAAGAAAATGGTCATAGCAAATGCTCTACGTAGTTTCTGTGATAAATCCCTATTCAAACCAAAACTAAATGCTTGTTGTGACTGTCTCCAGGGTTACATAAAAACACAGCTTTTCAAAACCATCAATGCAGATCCCATACTCGAGCATCTAAGCAGTTTACTCGGATATTGTTGGGCCGTTTCCTACTCCAACAATGGCAGGTTCCTATTATTTTGCAGCATTCATTGGCAAAGATCGATTTGTCCAGGTAGCATTCCTGAAAACAAATGACGAATTGTTTCAAAAATTGAAGCAATATAAACTCAAATCTGAAGCTGCAACGAGTTGCAGAATAAACGTTTTTCAATCCGATCACGGAAGGGAATATGAATCAAAATGTATGAAAGATTTCATGTTGCAAAACGGAATTGCAGAGAGGCAGAATTTAAGGCTAATGAGCTTGGTCCGAGCAACATTCGTGTACCAACAAATTTTTGGGGTGAATTAGTAAATACTGCAGTATACATTCGTAATCACGGTAGTAATGTAAGAAACAAATATACGACTCCAAGACAAATGTGGGAAAACACGAAATATCAACCCACGATTTAATATTTTAGTGTAATTGGTTGTCTTTGTTTTGCGCTCAAACCACCATTGAAAAGTTCAAAGCTATGCGCTAGAGGAATTCCATGCTTAAGGATCGGCTTAATGAGCGGCTTAATGATCGGCTATGATCAACAATCAAGAGCGTACAGACTATATGACATAGAAATAAGAAGAAAATTGTTAGCAGAAGTGTGACCTTCCAAGAGCACGCACTTGGCTCATCGAGAATAGCCGACAACAATGAAGTCCAAAATGGTAAAGACCTAAACTCGCTAATTATTAGCTTGTCATTCAATCCGACGGAGGTTGAACACAAGGTGGAACCATTAGTAGAAGTTCAACCTACCCAGGATTTACCTTGACAGCAATTGCCGCAGCCAATAGTTCAGACCCGGGAAGTTAGACTGACCAAAAGTCGCGCCTTAAAGTGGCACTATCACCGATATAAAAACCGTTCGCAAATACACTGGCTCCATCTAGCGACAGTGATATTATCAACATGTACAGCTTGCTCTCGGGTGTACGAGGACATAACACATTTTCGCTGAATAATTAAGAAGGCTCGTTGCTTGTTTGTTTCGTAAAAAGATCTGACATTGTGCATTTCTTCGCTTGATGGAACCTAGTGCTCGATAGAACTAGATAGCGCTAGACATTGTCAGATTTTGCCTACTTTCTATCGGTGATAGTGCCACTTTAAAAGAAGGGATAGTAGTCCCAGAAATCCACCTGAAGACTTTGTCAGAGGTGAACACATCTCACAATGGCTTTTTTGCTGAAGCCTCTAACGATTTCCAGAAAACAGAATATGACTATGTCTTGGTATTGAATGCAACTCCTTAAGAACCAAAGACTGTAACTGAAGCTATGAACATTGAACAGTCCGGAAGCAAACCGGCGGAGTATAGCAATGAATGACGAGTACGGATCTCTCATAGCAAACGGAACCTGGGAATTAGTGGATCTACCACAGGGCAGCCACACCATATGAAACAAGTGGCTGTTGAAAATAAAGAAGACTGTGACAGGTGAAATAAAGCACTACAAAGCACGCCTAGTGGCAAAATGGTTCATGTAAAAATATGGATCTGAATTTCAAGAAACTTATACACCTGTCTCCGGACTTCCCACCGCCAGACTTTTGATTTCAGTGGTCGTCCAGAAGGATTACAATATAGATCAGTACGACATAAAAACTGCTTACTTGAACGGTTTCATAGGAGACGGTGAGCAGATCTACATGGATCAACGTGAGGAGTTCGTTGTTCAAGCTCATGAGCACCAAGTGTGTCGCAAATCCATAGCCATAATGGGTTAAAACAAAGTGCACGAAGATGGTACATACGTTTCGCCGAGGAAATGCAAAAGAATGCTTTAAAAAGGTGCCGCTCCGACGCTTGTGCATTTTTCCTCAGACAAGGCAAAGAAATATGCTTGTTAATTGTATACATGGATGACGTAGCTCCCAACACTTCCACTCCAAAGATGTGACAGTTTGCAAGAAGCCTTTTGACAAAAAGCTTTGAAATTCATTCTCTTGGCCCAATAAATTTTATGTTGGGAATCCAATTTTCAACGACTCAAGATGGTGCTACCAACCATGAATCAGATGCAGCACATCAAGAAAGTTCTGTCACGTTTTGGGATGCAGGATTGCACTCCACTGACGACCCCCTCAGTAACAAGAGGACAAGAGACGAGAGAAGTGACTGAATGTCCAGACAAGATTCCACTACGAGAACTTGTTGGTGACATCTCCTACATTACAAATAGCACATGCCCTGATATTTCCTTCGCCGTGAACTGCTTATCGCAACGTGCATCCACACCCACAAGGGAAGATTAGCAAGCCGGAAAGAGAATCCTTCGATATTTGCGGGGAACCAACTAGCAAAGCTTAGTCTTACGGCCGGATCACACCGGACTCCAAATCTACACTGATGTGAGTCAATCAAGTGATTTGGAAACTCGCAGGTTCACAACAGGAGTAGTGTCAGCTTACGGTGATGTACCTTTCATTTGGAGATCGAACCTACAAAAGACAGTTTCTCTGAGCACCATGGAATCTGAATATAAGGCTATTTCCCAAAGTGTGCAAGAGTGCCTCTGGGCTAGAGAACTATTTATTGAATAGGTATTACACCTGCTGACGGTGTCATGCTGACACCACTCTACACAGACTCACAAACTGCTTGTGCCCACGCAGTGAGCTATGTAGAAAAACACGAGCAAAATACATATACATTATTTATCACCATGTACGAGAACGAATACATGACAAAAGTATGGAAATAATCCCCACAAAGTATCAAATGTTGCCAATTTGCTAATAAAATCGTAGCCTGGACCAAGTCAAAACTTGTTGACTAATAAATTAAATGTTTTTGTTTCCAGGTAAACCTCCTTCAGTCAGAGGGCGAAATTGTCAGCTCGTTCAGTTTTGAACGATGCCATGATTTGTGTAAACTAATCATTTTGTGACTTTAGGAGCTACTGACCTCAGTGGCGCATGAAAGGGGGGGGGGGGGCACGGGGCCATGCCCCCCCCTCCCGAAACGAAAGTGAAGCAAGAAAAAATAGCCCTTTTTAAATTGACAATTTCCTTATTTTTGCTTAAGGTCAAGCTGTGTGAATGTTGTTAGTAGCCGGTTAATCGTAAAATAAACTAAAAATAAATTTAGTACCGTCAGAATCTGTTTTAGCGTCTGACAGTTCTTGGATAAAGTCCCCTTCCCTGCTTGAAACCATTTCCCCGATAGTAATCCAAGTAATGCATTCCAGGCGCGTGCCAAATCCTTTGTAATCTGCCTACTTTGCTCCTTCCCCAAGCAACATACTCTTTCGTCAACAAACTGTTTCCATCTCACTTAACTTTCAACCCTCCACCCCTAAAAACCGTTCTTGGGTGGGGCCAATCGGTCATAATACCACTATATTGGTATTCTCTCTTTATTCCCTTACTTTCTTTGGCAATGCTCGTAAGAAGATGAAGCAAGCCAAAATCAATGGTTTTTGCGAGGAAGTGAATACGGCAGGAAATAATAGAAATGAAGTTGAAGGCTGTCCAGAAACACACGAAAATCTTCCAGTTAAAAAGTCGAAAACAGCAACACGCAAGTTGGATTAAACAGAACGGAAATCCAGTCAACTCAGAAGGGTTAAAAAAATGCAGATGCAAACCTATATACGTTGCCTTTTTGGACTTAAATGTTAGACTGCCTGAACGGGAATCGAACCCACAATCTTTGAATCATTCAAAGTCCGAGGTTACCTCTGATCCATTCTGACACGGCCTGAAGAAATCTGTATTTATTTAACGCAAGTTGGATGTAGGAAACTTTGCCGAAACCAGATGGACCAAAAAGCAGGTCTTCTCAACGGAGGAAAAATTGGATTTTTTAACAGACGAAAAGATCAAGAAAATGTTTTTCCACAAGTGATGCAAAATGAAAGAAATCGTTCTTTTCCACATAAATGGCTTAACAAGAACCAATGGTTGGCTTACAGTGACGAAAAAAAATGGGACATTTTGCAAAACGTGTCTGAGTTTTGCGCCAGAAACGTCTGGCAAAGGAGAAGGCCGACAACTGCGTTCGTAGTAAAAACAGCATTCACTAATGATGAAGATGCAATTTAATTGTTTGACGCACACAGCCAGAAAAAATACCGGGTAAACGTAACGGACAAATCGGACAATTTTATTTTTGTTACTTCCGGAAAAAGAGAAGATATTAGACATCAACTTGATAATGCTCGTAAAGTGGAAGTTCTGGAAAGCCGAGAAGGGTAGCAGAGAAAACGTAGATAATTTAATTTTTTCTGTCAGTTTCACATGATTTGAGATGGGCCTATAGGCCTATTATTTAATATATTGGGCTTTGGTTACAGCTTTTATCAATGCCATATTATTTTACCAGTTTAGTCTAGTAGTTTGTTATTTTAGTTATTATCGCATCTCGTGACTTTAACAACAGGGTAGACCTAAACATTTATGAAATTAATGGTGGATGTGGAAAATAATAGCAGGCCAATTTTTTGTAGAGATTGTAAAACTACGACGAAAGTAAACATTTAGGCTAACTAAAAAGTGTTTTGATTATGTAAAATCGTCTATGAAACCGATATAAATTGTACTTTTTACAGTAAATAGGGCAAAAATAAATTGATTTAAAATTAATAACTAGGAAAAGGGGGGAGGGTGTTGGTTGAGGCCTAAAGGGACGTCGATAGCTAGGTTTTTAACGCCAACCTCAGTCACAGTGTACTGGTCCGGATTGCTCCACACATTACAGAGATGTTAAAACAAACCCTAAATCTAGATCTTATCATACATCTGTACCTCCTGCAAAAATAAAAATAAAAAACTCGGACAAGAGCAGAAAAAATTCTGGGGTGAAAATGTCCAGGAAAAAAAGACCTAAGGATAAAAGGTCTGAATAAAAAGGTTTGGGGAGAAGAGGTCCGTGGAAAAGAGGTCCTGGAAAAAAGTTGCAGGAAAAATAGGTTTTTCTTTTTCTTGAATATTAACAAAAAACATTAACAACTTCAACATGGTCGCATCATAATGCTAAATAAATTTCCAAAGAATATGTATAAACAGTACCCTTCAGAAGCCAGATATGGCAATGATGAACACCAAATTGCTTCACCTTCCGGGGCTCTGCCCTGGACCCAGCTGGGGGAGCTTACAGCGCTCCCCTAGACCCCCTTGCTGGCTTTGTTCGGCCCCCTCCGGAATTTTTTTCTGGCTGCGCTACTGACTGACCTTGTATAGTGAACTCCAGTTCCTGAGTCAACAAGAAGAGAAATACCAGGAGAAGAAACGCTGAGAGAGTTCCGGACCAGGAATCTGGAAGTAAACAAACCAGATGGAGGCGACGTCATGTACGTTTTGTGGAAGCCTTACTTCCACCCAAGCCTCCTACGTGAGCAGCCCTAAGCTGCATGCTGTCCAATATTTCAATATATAATTGGAAATTTATAGCTGTAGTATTTCTGTCAAGCCTATTAAAACTCTTACTTATAGTTTCAAAGTTGAAAGTCTTTGAAGCAATTCGCGAAGTTTAAGTTAAATTACTCACCTCTAACACTGCCAATTGAAAATCGAGTTTCAAAAGCTGACACCAGTTGAAGCTATCAATTAAACTATCGCCCTTTGCTAACAATAATTCCACTGGCAGCCGTAATAGTTAACCAATTAACCTGATATGCCATTTCTGCTATATCCGTTGGCTAAACTGAATTAATAATTTTATTGTAGAGATTGTAGTTAATTTCTTCTGGTACTCCCCCCAATAAACCCTGCCATTACTAAGATGAGCATAAAGTGGACGACACTAACCATATTTCGCTGTTTGAAAACTTGCACTACATTGTGGAAGTTTGCAAAGTAATGCAGAATGGGGAGGTGGGGAGAGGAAAAAGAGAGCGTTGTGTACAGATGTTGGGTGGGAAATAAAAAAGCATGGGAGTTTGTCGGAATGCAACATACCAAACGTACAAAACATCCTTGTGTGCACACAGAAACATTTGCACTAAATGACACATTGGCCATTTGAAAAAAAACATTTTTGGAACCCAATACACTCAATAAAACGAACATATTGTACTTAAAAACCGATAAACAAATAAATTAGAAAAACTTTTTCTTTACTCCACATGTTGGCAAAATACAAGTTACAAACAACAAAAATGGAACTCTTCATTAGCCGTAGAGTGCATAAAAACAAAACGCAGAGCCATGCAGTTTTTCCTCCTCCGAATGTTCGACATGCCCCAAACTCAGATGAACAAGTTCTTCACAATCAAAAAGCTTCTTTCATCAGATTGAATGTTTTAATCATCATAATAACAACAAAAAATACTTGTCATATTTACCTGCCTGAATGTTACTTACGAATGCAGAATAGATAAATACATCATTTCCTAACACCTAGTTGTAGTCTACATCTGCGCAGGATGTGCCTGGATGCAGCATACAAACACCAGCAGGCCAAGGTTAATCTACTGCTTGCTGTATTTTAATCCAAAATGCTGCACCATACATGACGCACTTACGTATCCATCATTTAAAAAATGTAGTATCACACATCTTCCACTTAGTTACTCAAACAATGCAGCATCATACTTGTAGCACTTAGCAAGCACAATGAAGCTACCACTAATCCCCAAATTTGTCCAGGAACTCTTTGAGTTCCATGGGGTAAGCATCTTCAACTCCATTTGGACAGTCGGCTAAACCCGCGCAGCAGATACCGCAGGGGGTAGTGGAGCCACCCAAAATTGTTGTGGCGACAACGTGTTGCCAAAATACTGGAGGATACACTGCCGAGTGCTTCTGATGGTGGTTATCATGGGTGTTTGACTGTCGCGGGGTGTCGATATGCAGTCCAACTCACCTGATAATACTGTGTGGGTGGCAGTACATCAAGGCCTAGGAACAGCACACGTTGCTGTTGAACAGTGGCTTGCCATAACGTGCCCTGGCATTTGAAATCCTGCGTGCTGCCTCATTGCAGCGGCATCTCCTTCATAGCTGTGTGAGCGAGGCATGCTCGGCCTGTCTATTGGCTTGCTTCTCGGTACGTGTCTGGATGGTGGTGCCAATGTTACCAACATTTGTCTTCTCGTGAGACCACCACATGTTTTACTGTCACAAGGTAACAAACATTCAATGTAGTTATTTAACCGGTAGTTATTAAACCGGTGCCCTTTCTGTCCACTTGCATCCGCCATTGAAAACGTAACTTGGTGTTACGGGTCATTGCCGAGAAGTGCTAGTGTCCTGGAGGTGGCCCTGGATGTATTGTGTTTCATAGGTGAGGTGCTCTGGCCTCCAGAAGCTGCCACGTGTGGGAGCAAATATCGTGATTGGTGGGGCCGACTGGATGGTTAATGCTTCGTACCTTCCTACATAGGTGGGTCTTGATTGCTGGCAATGTGCATATGGCCACTGGCAGCTTCTTGAGACAGAGGCAGTACAGCCTTAATCCTTCCTACCATGTTCACATCCATAGGTGGCATGTAGTTCAAGTCCTAGTTAATCAATCGAATCCTTGCTAATTCCGCTTGAAACCTGACTTCCCATGGACACCAAGTTCCCGGTGAAGATGTACGATCCATGATGATGTTACTAATGCAGACGTTGCTGACTTGAATAAATGTTCAACACACACTAATGGTAGTCAGTCCTAGGTGCACAGCAAACTGATGAGAAGATCCCTGCACACCGTGTATAAGCCTCGTTTTAAAAAGGGGAAAAGTCTACAGGTGTAGAATACATATATGAAATAAACAATTGCACCATTTCAAAATATGGAAATTACAAAGTACAGTTTCATTCCTCAACCTCACAATTTGAAGGGGTGTCTTCCAAAGATCGTCATTGTCATCTCTTAATATTCATTTCCCCAATTTGCTCGTAGTCGAACGAAAACCGGCCGCAAAGTGGTTTGTCCATTCCCCCCACACTTGCTTTATCAAGGCTGATGCAAAAAGGGAAGAGAAAGAGTTATCAACCTCCAACGGAATGTCAAAAATGGCCCGACTTCTTCCATCTCGCCATCTCAAGTTGTTGAAGTGGTAGAAATTTTGATGACTTCATTGATTTCGTACAAATTTTGACTACCCCACTCCCACATAGCATACCGGTAATTCATTCGATAAAAATAAGGTACAATTGAATGAAAACTACATAGATATTTTAATTAGATCGCGGATTTTTTAAATATACCATTTTCGATCACTGGTCTTGTCGATCACAAGTACTATCAATCACTTGTCCTGCCGATCACATGTCCTATCAATCACATGTCTATGTCGATCATTTGGCTGTCAACCACCTGGTGTCGATCAGTTATTCATTGATCAGTTGGGTGTCGATCACTTGTCCATGACCCATGACAAGGTCTTGATTCAACATTATGTCAGTGGAACGTACTCTTCATTTTCCCTCAGCTGACCATGGGTTTGACAAATTCTTACCCAAGACAATTTTGCTACAAACGCAATTTGCTCTAACTTATCTACCCAATCGGAAAGTTTATTGACATAAGCGCATATTATGCTTTTCATAGATTTGTTAAAACACTCAGTGACGTCGGACTGAGGATGGTTACCACTGGTATGACTCTATTTGATACCATGACCGTCTGACAACGTATACCATCCAGTAGACCTGAAAACTGCTGCTGTGTCGGTTAAAATTCAAACTGGAACACCCCAATGCGAAACTTACTTGCACAAAGAGGTAAGAGCTATACCCAGCCAGAGTGTTCCCAAATGATCACTATGAGCTTGAACACGCTGGCTGCAGCAGGCAAGGGTACGATTATGACCATGGAAATCCACTACAATGGACTTGGCAGAGGCCTCATTACTTGTAGCAGACCCGCTTGCTTTGTGTTTGGAGCCTTGTATAGTTGAGATCTAGGGCATGCCCGAACAAAGTCAGATACAGTCTACCTGATGTTAA
This sequence comes from Lithobius niger, assembly GCA_023313725.1. Lineage (NCBI taxonomy): Eukaryota > Metazoa > Arthropoda > Chilopoda > Lithobiomorpha > Lithobiidae > Lithobius > Lithobius niger. The sequence goes on from JAHWFP010003449.1 coordinate 60,940, forward strand.
ACCATGGGAGATGTTTCTGCAGACGATGCAAGGTCTTGAACTCCTTTATGCCTGGCTTCTGGAGGCCAATGTGCAGATGTAAGGCATCTGACTTGTAGATTACGAGGAACAAAAACTTTATACTACATGTTGCCATCCACTTGATTGTGAATGTCTCTTGATTGAAAAGCTTTCGTCTGTAGGCCTTGCCACATGTCAAACTGTCCAGATTTAAGAACATCATTCTGATTTGCAGCCTCTTGATGCACTTCTGAGCAACAGGTCCAGTAGCCCCTGAAATTCAACAAGTGAAAAAATCCACCGTTACTCAAGTCGATCTTCATCTCTACGACATCAACTTTCTTGCACTGGTCATTCCCATCGTACAGTCATTGGCCATCTTGCGGTCTTCATGTATACGACAGAGATAATTGGTAACTTCATTTTCGGTGCCTTTGCTCCATTTCACGGTCTAGTTGAGGCATTCTAGTTGCATTATCTATCTTGCCAAATGACATGAAGTGTTGGGCATCTTGCGCAGTGCAATAACACTGGCATGGTCAGTTTGGAGTTCAATCTCAGCGTTCTCGATGTAGGGCTAAAACTTGTTTATAGCTTATGCTACAGGAAGCATTTCTTGCTGAGCCATGGAATACTTTTGTTTTGTAATTGATAACCTCCAGCCAAGTCCACTGGTTGAAGTCCCACTTTGGGCTCATGCTGACTAATCACAACAGCCTATTCAGGGCCGGATTTAAGCTCTTGCCACCTGTACGCCCAACCACACTGCCGCTCTTTTTTGCCACAAAACTTCCCGTCCTTAACCTCTTACTGAATGTCTATTCTCTCACAACCCCTCCCCCCCCCCACATCGAGATTGTGATCTTAATAACTGTGATGTTCTTTTAGGATACAAGGGAAACTGGTAGGGCAGTATAACTTATGCAATGTTACCAAACCAAAATAATTAAAAGTAACTTATTTCCATTGTCCTTTGGACTTAAATTCCATATAACTACCTGATCGAAGAATTAAAGCGATATATAAAGATGGTTGAGTGTTAGTTTTACTGCTTTTCAACCGATCATTATTTGATATTTAAGAGTTGTTCACTGGCAGTCAACGTTCTCCAAGCCCACCGCTACAACTTTCCTTATCGTTTGCTTGAGAACGGCCTCATCCTTTTTTTTCCCTTTGTTTTTTTTTTTTGCACTGAGTGCCTCTCAGTTTTACTCGCTCGTAGTTAATCATTTTATGTAATTACTATACTCAACTCACGACAAGCTACCCAACAACGCAAGGAAATGTTTGTAAACTAGGGCCACAGCCACCACATGTTGACAAACAGGAGCGTAGCGTGAGATTATATCTGGGAAAGGGAACAGCAGTTTTCTCGAAGTGGGGGCAGTTGCTCCTACATTGTTGATCCTCCCTCCCCTCCCACCCCCGTCACTATGTCCCTCCTTTACTTTTCATTCCTACCCCTTCCCTCCTCCCTCCTGCCACCCTCCTTTCCTCTCTCTCCCATTTCATTTTTTTAAAGTTCAGACAGGGTGTTTATTTAAAGCTTAAAAAAAATAACACACAAAACAAAACAACAGCAACCAAAGCAACCATTGCTTTGGGGGGAAAAAGGGGGGAAAAAACATAAAAGGTAAAAAAAAATTATAGATTGGAGATGAATTCGTCCAAGGACAAGGTGGTGGAAATGGTGTTCAGGATGGATGCAGCAATCCCCCACCCAACAGCAATGCTGATACATTGCAGTAAGAAGGCAGTGGCCTGTTTTTCCCCACTTGAGGAAGCAATCCTGCTGACAATGCATGCAGCAAAGAAAGGTCGTCGTTAATGGCGATGAGGCAGAAGATGTACTGGCTACCTAGGTATGTGTATTTTGCCTTTTTCCTTTGTTCAGCAGCTGAAGTGGCACTCCCAGGCTGCAAGGCACTAGTATTCAAATAGGAAGGAGCCAAGTAATCGGCCACCATGTGCTATACTAAATATCGTGTATCTTTGGAACTAATACATCAGTCTTATAGTGTAACCTATTGTTGGAAAGATAATTTTATTGCCAAATGCAAGGGTAATGTATGCCGTAAATTTATGTTTTGTTTAATTTGAAGGAAACATAATATACAAGTAATTATTGCCACTTTTTATACGTAATTTAAAGTTGGTTTTATTCTTCGTTTTGTTTTATCTGTAATGTGTTCACTTGAGCTGCAATTGATAACATAGATCATAACACAGTGTTCAGTATATCGGTGGACTCCTTCCATGGAACAAGCATAGTCTCATATTTCACTCAACAGAAGGTATGCCTTTGACAACCAGTCTCAACCTAGGACAATCGAAGAATAAAACAGAATAGGCTTGACCGAGTCTTGCACAAGACTCGGTCAAGCCTTGTACGACTAAACCTCGTACTAACCTCGTACGACTAAGCAGTAAACAGTCATGTGATGTACCGTATCATTGGTAAATTACACCATAGAAGAAAAATAGCATTGATGCACCCATGGAAATGATGGACTGGTCAGAATCCTCCAGAAGCTAGGCTGACCATTGCAGTAAAGTGCTATCCTGGGTAGCCTTCCATTCCTGCAAAAATATTCATGAAGGTTTCAAAGGTAAATGCACATCAAACCTGCTCCCACTACTACGGATGGTGTGAATTCCCCATCCATGGTTTGCCATACCATGAACATTATAATAAGTATTAATAAGTAGATTAATACATCACAGACATCAGTTTTAAGGCTAATCAACCATTGCAAAGCTAAACTTAGAAATGGTGGTAATTAAAATGATTGGTTGTTGTTTAACATGTAGTGGCTGGAATGAAAACTTTGTTGATGTCGCAAACAGTCAGCCAGTCGAATTTGACAATACATATGTCGGCGGTTATGTTGGATAAAATTATGCACGCTTAGGTGCAACTTATCACTAAACTGCAGGATACGATAGCAGTGAGTGAGCTGGGTAGTTGCGGTTTTTTCTATATTCTTTATGAGACCAGTAAATCCGTGAATTAGCCCACCACAAATTGCAACAAAAGGTTTCATGGTTGTTCCTAACTGGAAAAAGCGTACTGAATTCGAAAAAAATTTTATCCAAGCTATCTGCTGCCGTTTTCCTGGAATAAAATAGGCTTAATTTGTTTATAATAGTTAAAAATTACACGTAATACATATATGGAAATAAGAAGGAAATTGTTTTATACCTTACATTGTGATGGCAGTTTTTTACTAGTATCTACTCAAAAGGATGTGCACTTTAAGATTCTGAAGGGTGGCAGGCTGTAAACCTTGAGCATTAAAGATGGTGACCAAAATGGCGCCGAACTATTACTTAATTTGTTGCCATTTGGCCTATTATGCAAGAACCGTTAGTGTTACACAAAAGCAGTTTATATATCAGTTGCTTATATCTAAGGGTGGGAATGTTTTCTTTGAATCAAGGGTAATGAAAAGGGTCTACGACTATTAGTAATCGAGCCATGCCCGTTTTACAGTGGTTGGTATCACAGTTACAGTTAAATTTTTCGCCCATCTTCAGCTTTGAATTGCTCTCGTGACGTTTCTAATTTAGATGGATGACTCCAAATAAGTTCACTCGAAAGGTGGGAATGTCTGCTTTGAATAAAGGGCAAGGAAAACGGTCTACTGCTATTAGATTAGGAGCCACGCACGTTTTACTAGGGGCCAGTATCACAGTGACCGTTCCATTTTTCGCTCATTTTCAACTTTAAACTTATTTTAGATTTTAGATTTATTCGAAAGATGGGAATATCTTCTTTGATTCAATGGCAATTAAAAAGCTGTAAAACTATTAGGGACCGAGCCACACCTGTCTTACTAGCGGCTGGTATCACAATTACAGTTCAATTTTTTGCTCATTTTCAACTTTAAATTTCTCTTGTGACGGTTATAATTTAGATGAATGACTCCATTTAGGTTTATTCAAATCAAGAGCAAGAGCAACAGCTTTGAATCAAGAGCAATGAAAAGAGTCTATCACTATTAGGGATTGAGCCACACCTGTTTTACTAGGGGCTGGCATCACAGTTAACGTTCAATTTTTTGCTCATATTCAAATTTAAACTGCTCTTGTGACGGTCATATTTAGGTGAACAACTCCATAAGGTTTATTCGAAAGGAGGGAATGTCATATTTGAATCAAGGGTAATGAAAAGGATCTACCACTATTAGTGACCGAGCCACGCCCGTTTTACTAGGGGCTGGTATCACAATTACCATTCAATTTTTTACTCATTTTCAAATTCAAATTGCTCTTGTGACAGATATAACTTAGATGAATGACTCCAATTAGGTTTATTCGTAAGGTGGGAATGTCGTCTTTGAATCAAAGGTAATGAAAAGGGTCTATCACTATTAGGGACCGAGCCACGCCCGTTTTACTAAGAGCTGGTATCACAGTTACCGTTAAATTTTTTGCTCATTTTCAACCTTTGAACGGTATAAAACACAGAAAGCCAAAGGCTCAACAAGAGTTAAATAAATACAGATGCAAACCTATTTAAGTTGCCTTTTGGACTTATATGTCAGACTGCCTGAGTGGGGAATCGAACGCATTACCTTTGAAACTAAAAGCTGAGGTCCTACCGCTGAGCCATACTGGCACAGCCAAAAGGAAATGCTGCCTGTGGACGTTTCCTTTTGTCCTTGTCAGTATGGCTCAGCGGTAGAACTTCGGCCTTTGGTTTCAAAGGTTATGGGTTCGATTTCCCGCTCAAGTATTCTTGACCATACAAGTCCAAAAGGCAACGTAAATGCAAACCTATTTACCAAACGTAGGCAACGTAAATGCAAACCGGATACCCTGTAGAAATAGAATCTCCCAATGTACGTACTGAATTAACAACTATCCAATATTCACATCTAATCGCCACACCACTCACTGCATTGGCTGAATTTAATTACTGACTTAGTATCCTTGGTTATTGTTGCATGTTGCCCTTCAGCTACTATACTGCCGTTACACGCAAAGTTGTGAGTCATGTGACCTGATGTCCCCCACAGCATGCACTATTGTGTGGTGTGTAGAATACTGTAGTGAAGGGTGGTCCGTACAATTGGACATGACCGTAGTTAGGTGCATAAAACCTGATACGTATCATTCGATTCAGTTTGTTCTTTTTTATTCGCTTCATTCGATACCACTCGTTCATTGTGTATTTCATAACGACATATGCCACGCATGAACCTACACCAACGTATCAATATTATTAAATGGTATTACCAAAACGATACGATATCACACGTTTTGGTGATGTGGCAGGCTAAGTATCTTCAGCCACGTCTATGCCGGTTTACATTGGTGCATTTGGTGGAGAAATTTGAAACCAAGGGTTCTGTGGTAAATCAACATAAGGTCCATTCTGGCCGTACACCAGAGATGTCACATGCTTTTGTTACCTTTTGTGTTTTTATTTGAAATGCAAACAAAAGCTTTCTTTACTGAGGTCAGGGATAAGGGTTATAGCGACGGTGAATGGTTGTTGGACTTATAAAAATTCGATGTGTAGTGTTTTGTAAACCCCCTGCATGTGACGCCCCCCCCCCCCCCAGGGACTTAAGCTAGGCTTCGTAAGCTAGGTTGCCACAATAAGCTCCATCTGGTGGCAGCGGTGGAATTTGGTAAAGAACCCAAATTATTCCCACTTCCTTCATCGAGACAACGCCAGGATTCCAGTTGCTGGGATTCCTGCCATGCATTACCAGGGATCGCCATAGATGACAGTGTTGCCCAAACCCACACCCATTGGTCGCCGATAGAATCAAGCCACAAAGCCGTAGTCAGCTACCGAGCCCAGTAGTGCCAAGGATCATGGGACCTGAGGAGCTGATGTACCAAGCCAACCAGACAGAGGGAAGCTTCAGACCACCATCCGATGTTTAGACAACCCAAACAGACCTAGACGTTCGACTACAGTAGGCCGACAGAGCCGGAATTCAGGTATGAAAGTAGCCGACTTCGTCAGCACACTGTGCCCACTTTGTACACACCGCCCGTCGCTACTACCGATTGAATGATTTAGTGAGGTCTTCGGACTGGCGGTCGCGGCGGCCCTCGGGTCGCTGCGGCGTGCCGGGAAGATGACCGAACTTGACCATTTAGAGGAAGTAAAAGTCGTAACAAGGGTTTCCGTAGGTGAACCTGCGGAAGGATCATTACCGTGCAAAACAACAAATGTTTGCACTCTTGCCAATGGGAGGTCAACCGTCCTGACAACTCGGCAAATTCGAACGCAATCAGGGAAGCCAGAGCGACTAACTGGGTTCAGCTAGCGATGTTCTATCGTCGGCTCTTCCTGGGACTCGGGACTGGGCAGCGTAGTACCTTGACCACGTAGTGGGAGGGAAAGCTGCTCGGTCTGGCCCACCTTGCGTGGGTCAGCCAACAACCAGGCAGTAGGTTGGGGGCTGCGGGTCAGCGTGACACTGTATTGATCACAAGCTAGTGTGCAGTGGGAATAGTGTCCCTCTGGTTTACCGAGCAAGACCGAGGCTAAAATGATTCCCAAGTTCTTTGGGTGTCTCGGCGGCAGGAGCACGCTCCCAAACGTCCGGGAAGTGAGCCTGTGTCGAAGGAATATCTGCATGTCTGGCATGTCTAGTACTCGTCAGGCCGGTCGGTAAGTTTCTGCGAAAAGGTCAGTTGACTGGCGGTGAGCAGTGGGTCCTCGCCTTTGGGCTGGAAGATCGCTGTTCTAAGTCGGTTGGAGCTGCTGGGTCAGCGGTATGACTGCCCTTAGTACCAGCTTTTGCCGATGCGGGGAAGCTGTACTGGCCGAGCGAGTCGGTGCCGATGTGGAATACGGAGCAGTGCCTAATGGCAAGACTAGCGGTGAGCAGTGGGTCCTCGCCTTCGGGCTGGAAGATCGCTGTTCTAAGCAGGTTGCGCTGTTGGCTTTGCCTGATCTCCGGTGTCCTTCAACTGATAAACTGATATAACCCCCGTCGGGGTGTCTAGTCCGCGGACAGCGTCATCTGGGCAGTCCGGTTGGCCAGCAGTAACACTAGTGGTGGGCAGTGGGTCCTCGCCTTCGGGCTTGAAGATTGCTGCACTAAGCTGGTCGAGCTGCTGGACCAGTGGCAATGCTAGCGGTGAGCAGTGGGTCCTCGCCTTCGGGCTGGAAGATCGCTGTTCTAAGCAGGTTGTGCTGCTGGACCCTCGCCTCGAAATTTGGGGGAATGTGGCAAGACTGGCAGTGAGCAGTGGGTCCTCGCCTTCGGGCTAGAAGACCGCTGCACTAAGCTGGTCGAGCTGTGGACCCCCTCATTTCTTGGGATGTGGGACGACCTGGATCGAGATGACGCCAGATATCGCTTAGCACGAGCAGTAAGTCCTCTCCCTAAGACTTTGAGGTCGCCATGGATGATTCCTTAGTGGGTGCTCGCCTTCGGGCTTGAACATCGCTTTGGTCGATTCTGTAGTGGTACTCTTGCCTCTGGGAAGTTTTCTGCCTCGACTGCCGAGAACCGGTAAGGGGCTTGTCACGTGGACAGGCAACCACTGAATGTTCTCTACGGCTAACGAGTTTCGTGCAGCGAGCAGTCCCGGAGAAACAGCAGGCTAATTCTGTGGGTCTTTTTGCCCTTGGGCTTGGAGATTGCCGCGGTTGAGGTCTGGCTGAAGACTTAATGAACTGACGTACGCCCTCGCTGAATGCCTAGTCATCGGACTGTTCAAACGGTTCCCTGCTGACTGCACAGGTGTGAAGCGCGTCCTGGGCTAGTTGGTCGCCCCGACACGACTAGGTCAAGAGTCCTTTTGTGGAAGTGGAAACCGGTGCTGCCGGGTTGCTTCTTAGCATGTGGCTAGTATTGTTGGCAGACTCTGTGGAGCGAAGAAGATGTGATGCTGGGAAAGGATGTCTGAGGGGTATGTGGGCGTGAGGAGCAGCGATGCTCTTCACTAACCTACCATCACCTTTGTATATCGAACTGGCGTGCCTATTGCCTCTCGGGGCATGTGGCTAGCATCTTTGGTGTCCTTTGTCGGCACCCTGATGCAGCAGAGTCTAAAGACGATGCGGTGTAACAACCCGCCAAGAGTAGATGGTGTGTCGGCATGCAATACTAGCGGTGATCAGTGGGTCCTCGCCTTCGGGCTTGAAGATCGCTGTTCTTAGCCGGTTGAGCTGCTGACCGTCGCTGTCTGGCCCTGGCGATGCCTTTTGCTTTGCAGCACCTGGCTGGCAGTGGAATTCCCTTTTACAGCCAAGACAATGTGGTGTGACATGGAGTGCTGACGAATGCATTTAAGAGACTGGTCTTGTACTGTGGACGAGCACTGACGCTGTGTCTGAGCCTACCGTAATCTTGCTCCGTCGGTCTTTGATTGTCCCGTGATTCTTCGGATGACTCGGGCACACTGGCTGCGTGGCGGGCAGACAAGGGTAGCATCTCGGGCGTAGCTGATGAGCTTAGAAATGGTCGTTGACTGGACTCACTTGTGTAGTAGTTTTGCTGCTCCTGTTGTGCGCGCTGGGAAAAGATGTCCTAGGGGTATGTGGGCGTGTGGAGCAGCGATGCTCTTCACTAACCTACCGTCACCTTTGTATATCGAACTGGCGATGCCTAATGCTTCTCGGGGCATGTGGCTGCATTGTCGGTACACTCTATAGCGAAGACGATGTGGTGTAACAACCGGCTGGGAGAGATGTGGCATTAGGTTGGCGCGCCGACCATTGCAGCTTTCGATCCCGGCGAGTCTAATGTGAGGCTGAATACATCGTCGGTGGTACCAATCGGCATCAGAGAAAGAAAAGGTCTAGCAGGCTGGAGTACTCCTCTGTTGATGGATGGGGATTTTAATGTCTAGCCGGTACCATGCTTCGAGTTTTTCGTTGCTAGGTGCACGTTGTTGGATGTTGGGTCCCGGTGAGCATGTCCTTGCTCGTCCTTTGGCCTAGTCACAAGTTTTCCGTTCCAGTGGGAAAACCAAAAAGCTAAACAGATGCCCTACTGGGGCGGGATTTTCGAATCTCGAAAAGTGTCTGTGAGAGCAGGCAAAAAATACAACTCCGAGCGGTGGATCACTCGGCTCGTGGGTCGATGAAGAACGCAGCCAACTGCGAGAAGTAATGTGAATTGCAGGACACATTGAACATCGACATTTCGAACGCACATTGCGGCCCCGGGTCACTCCCGGGGCCACGCCTGTCTGAGGGTCGGTGAAACGATCTCTCGCGAGCAGGCTGTTGGTACTGGCGACCGGTGCGGTTGAAAAACCCGCCTCGAGAGAGGAAGGGTATGTCGGCGCGCGGGGCAGCAATGTTCTGTGCTAACCGACCGTCCCCAATCCGATCTTGGTGAGGCCTATATAGCCCCTCGGGCTTACGGCTAGCATTGCGAGCTGGAACCAGCAGCCCGATGTCCCGACTGGCTCGCGGTCCGGGCCTACCGCAGAACGGTTGATGCTCGAGTTTCGGCTCGGTGTCCCAGACTGCGCGGCTTTAGAATGGCAGGGAACACTGACCGGATGCCTAGCGTGGCCTGACTGGCTTCCCTTGTGGTGACTGTGACGGATACCTGGGATACCTGGCGTGGCCTGAACGGCTGCCCTTGCGGCGGCTGTGATGGATACCTGGGATACCTGGCGTGGCCTGACCGGTTTGCCCTTGCGGCGGCTGTGACGGATACCTAGTGTGACTGGACTTTGAACCCAGCCGAACTCTCACGAAGAGTAGTCGACTGTCGAGAAATTGACGTCGAACAATAAAATGAAAGGCGATAGACCCAACCAAGCTGAGGCATGCCCAGCCCAGTTTCAAGGAGACCTGCTGCCAATCTGTGGTCTTCCTGACGTGAGTGGAGCGAATAGCAAATCACTTGTCTGTGTGAAAAGTCTTGTGACGGTCATAGGGACCGGTCCGTTAAGCTAAACGGAATTCTCTCTCTACTTGGTGCTTCGGCAAAGTGCGTCTTGCCATTGTGGCGGTAGGGACTGTGGTTATCTGGATTGGAGTCTGAAGGTTGAACGGATGCTGAACTTAGCCTAGTGGGACCTCAACTGTACAGTGGTTCGTGCCTACCACCTGATCTGAGCCATAGGATGGTGTGCCCTCAGTGCTCAAGGACGGTGCGGCGTCAGTGGTCGAAAAAAAATGGCCAAGCTTCGGGGGTCCACACCAGGCCCTTGGGGGGAGGCTGTTTCTTACTTGGGGGGTGGAGGGACGCTCTCGGAAGGAATCGTTAAGGCTAGCGAGGATCTCCGGGGTACGTGTCCGCCGCCCTGTTATCTGGGTGAGTTTTTCTACTTGTACGGTGAGCGGGGTCTGCCCACGACCCACAGCATCTGATCCCTTCAGTGCATCTTTCTGGTTTTCTGTCAGTCTTGAAACTGCATTTCGGCGACTTGGAGTGCGCACACGAGAGTTAGTAACACGGACTTGTGGCTTAGTAGTTCCTAATAAGGGTCAGCTCACGTCGGGGAGTCGAGAAGGCCAGTTGCTTTGGCTGACGCCCATAGAGAGAGTATTTGGTGTTCAGAGGTGGAAAGATGGTGCGGTGTAACAACCTGCCGGGTGACGAGTGGGGTATGCCGGCGTGTGGAGCAGCAATGTTCTGCGCTAACCGGCCGTCCCCATTTTGACCTTGGTAATGCTAATTGCCTCCGGGCATGCGGCTAGTACCTTTCAGTACTCTCTGTGTCGGAGGTGCAGAACGGCATATGGCTTGCATCACGGCCTGGTGTTTAGTGGATGTTGTGCGTGTAAGTCCATGAACGTGGCGATTCGTGGTCGACTGTGACGGCTGCGGGGAGGTGGTCGGGCGCCACGACGACTGTTTGTTGACGGCTGCGGATGTTGCGGGAAACTGCGATGACTGCGGCTGTTGGCAGGGCAGATGTTGTGGAAGAAGACTATGAACCGTGGAAGGGGTCACTTCGGGCGATCGTGATGCCTGCGGAATTGATGTACTGCGCACAACGCATTGCGATCCCTGTGACGGCTGTTGATGTTGCGGGAAACCGCGATGACTGTGGCTGTTGCGGGGTGGAAGGAATAATGAAGCTTAAACACCCGCCGGGTAACCTTGCCCGTGTCTAGTAACCCTTCGGGCCATTTACACAGAATGGATAAGCAGTGTCTCTGATGGTGGGTCGCCCCACCTGACTTCGGTCAGATTTCGCCAAAACCATACACGCGACCTCAGATCAGACGAGATTACCCGCTGAATTTAAGCATATCACTAA